>LR551129.1:0-204312 GCA_900536415.3 Caenorhabditis sp. 38 MB-2015
GAGATAGAGAGATAGAGAGATAGAGAGATAGAGAGATAGAGAGATAGAGAGATAGAGAGATAGAGAGATAGAGAGATAGAGAGATAGAGAGATAGAGAGATAGAGAGATAGAGAGACGATTCGTCAAGTGCGCTCTGTTGATAATATGTGTGACAAGAAACCAGGGTACACTTCCACTCAACGTAGTTTATAGTTTTACCACGGAAATATCACTCTGACATAAAACACCTGTCATTTATCGTTGCCTGCGCTACTCCCCCACTCAAATCCAGTTTTCCACCTGTTTCAGAAGTTTTTTGAAACGTTTCACTATTTTATTTTCTTTGTTTTGTTCCCCTAAAACAAAGCACAAATAATTTTTCGTGTGACAATGTTTTAAAAGGTTTTCTTGTTTCAGAGTTCTCTCAGATTTGTTTTAACCAAAAAAAAAAAACAATCGCACTTGTCTTAAAACTTTTAAGATGTTTATCTTCTTTGCAAGGATGGCTGAATGTTCAAAGAACGAAACAGGGTCCAGTGTCTGGGTTCAAAATTTATCTCACAAGGGAACCACATGAGGGTGTTAACGGACTTTGAAATGAGACCTATACCATTCGATACAGTTTTTCATGCTGATCAACATCCCGCTTCAAGCTTTAGCTGAGCTCCACTCAGGAAGCTGAAAATTGAGATTTTCAGTTCTGATCAAAAATATATTAACAGTAATAAAAATGCTAAAACCGAAGGAAATTACACAAACTTTATTGGATCTGGTGTAACTTTACATTCTCTACACATTTGGAATGATAGAACTCTGTAAAAATGGAAAACAGGCTCAATTTGCTGAAAAAACTGAAAATTCGAAAATTTCTATGAAATAATAATGTTTTCACGCAAAATAAAAGCAAATTTTATAATTGTTCACGTTTTTGTTGACATCATTTTTTCTGATTTTTGATTTTTGTAATAAATAGATGTTTCCAGCGTTCTTTTCATGCCAAAGAACCGTTTGGTACTTCCACTATACTGAAAACATATAAATTTGAAGAGATATTTCACATTTCCAGAGCAAAATTTGAGCTCGATTTTCAGCTTTCCGCGCGGAGTTCAGCAAAAGTTAGATACAGGATGTTGATCAGTATGAAAAACTGTATCGAATGGTATAGGTCTCATTTCAAAGTCCGTTAACACCCTCATGTGGTTCCCTTGTCAGGAACCGTTCAATATCAAACAAGATAGCTGAACAGGTCAACGAGTAGCTAACGGTTGACAAGATGGGGTACAAGTTATAGCCTTGTGCATTAGTATCATAGTTCATATATACAAGAATGTTTCATACCGCTTTGAAGTCTGTCATAATTTCTTTAAATCAAGTTTTTTGATGGCTCAGGTGTGAACAAGAAGATGAACTTTGTTGGACAAATTTTTCATTTATTTTTCGACAGATGTTTGTTAATGTCAAAATTTGGTTTATGGACGGGGAGAAACGATACCCGAAATGAGTTTTGCAAAAATATGTTTTTCGGATTTCAAGAAGAGTGACTTTGAAAAAAATATAGTGCATTTTTGAAAACTGGTAGAGTGGCTCAAAATCGACAAACCTGCTCTCTATCTTTGAAGATGATTTACCAGGGTATCCCAAAAACTCGAATTACCTCGAAAAATCTGCCAGTCACTCTTACTAAGATACTCGATCATATAAACTTGAAAAATCTGTTCTTTGACGTAAATTTCGATATACTCAATTTTCTCTGACGTCTGAAACTACCACAAGGTCCTGGCCGAATATGTCGCCATACTCTGTAATCAATGTATTACGATCATTGCTCATTTCATTTCAGAGTTGACATTTAAAGTTGACATTAAAAACAGCGAGCATCTGCCGCTCACTCGCTTCCCCCTTCGACATGTTCACCAAAGACTAATTCACCTGCCGCGCCCCCTTCTTCTTTTTCCAACTTTTTTCAATCACTGAAACTTGACAAAGACAAGAATCAATGTTGGTATATGGATCAAGAGCAAGGAACAAACATCCCACATATGATTGTTATTGGTTGCATTGCGTCTTCAATGATTTTAACATTTCCTGTTTATATGTATACGTATCGGGTCAACGAGAAGGATGATCGCAAGTTGCCAGTTTT
The DNA here is from genome assembly GCA_900536415.3 of Caenorhabditis sp. 38 MB-2015. Taxonomy (NCBI): domain Eukaryota; kingdom Metazoa; phylum Nematoda; class Chromadorea; order Rhabditida; family Rhabditidae; genus Caenorhabditis; species Caenorhabditis quiockensis. The sequence goes on from LR551129.1 coordinate 2,124, forward strand.
CCCATTCATACAACAGTTTTTCTATATTTCGGTGATGACTGAAATAACATTGATTGTTAGCTATATATTCATTTTTGCGAGTATATTTTGCTTATACTTTGGGTAGGTGTTCATCGTAGTTCTTATGTCTTCAAATGCGAGAAAAATATATCACCCGATATATTTTTGAACACTGTTCAAGTTCAAAATAATATGGCTGTATGTAAACTTAAAATTTCAAAAACACTAGAAAAAATAAAGAAAATAATTAAATTTTTTTCTAAAAAAAAAAAAAATAAGTACATAGTTAAATTAATCGTGGATAATTTTTAAAGGCTTGTATTGTCCTATTGTGATCTTTATAATTTTGGCATTTTAAGTGGAAGTTTTATAAATCGGATTTCGAATTGAAAGACTAATCATTTTCTATTTCTTTCATAAATCATTCCATTATAATTTATCACGTGAATGTTTCACTATTTCAGAAAAATGCAAACATTTCTGAAAATCCTATAATTTTTAATTTTCACATAATTCTAGAAATGTTCAGATTTTGGCAAAACTGAACTCTTGATTTTCAAAAACCTATAAGATGACATAGGTCTTGTCAAAAATCAACAAAGAAAACAAGGGAGCAGGCGACAAGTCCTTCGGGCGACCTGGCAGGTAACCAGGTCGATCCATAATTTATTTTCTTTTGTATTTGATCAGTTTCAAAAAAAATATGCGAATTTACAAGGGAGATGGAACTAGGTATTAACGGACTTCGGAATGAGACCTATGTCATTCGATAGAGCAAAGCTCCGCGTGGAAAGGTGAAAATCAATATTTTTTTTTTCACGATAACCTACATTTATTAATAACAATGCTTAAAATGAAAAAACCACAACAAAGTTTATTGGATCTTGTGTGATTTTTCATTCTCTACACATTTGGTATGGTTAAGTTTCGAAAAAAATGCAAAACAAGCTTAATTTACTGGAAAAACTGAAAATTCTAAAATTTCTCGAAATTTTCAATGTTTTCACGCAAAATTAGAGTCTTTTTATGATTTTTCACGTTTTTGTGGACATCTTTTTTTTGCACTTTTTAAAAACTTATTTTTTCAGCGTTTCAGCCGGATTTTTGTGGAAAATGAATGTTCCCAGCGTTTTTTTCATGTCAAAATTTTCATGTCAAATAGTACTCTCATTCTATTGAAAACATATAATTTCGAAGAGATATTTCAAGTTTTCAGAGCAAACTTTGAGCTCAATTTTCAGCTTTCCGCGCAGAGTTTTGCAAAAGTTAGAAGTGGGATGTTGATTAGCATGAAAAACTCTATCGAATGATATATGTTTCATTCCGAAGTCCGTTAATACCTATTTGCATCTCCCTTGTAAGACTTTACATAATCAAATAAATTTATGACATAAACCGACCTTGTAAAAACATTGAAACGTATACCTCCCCCCATTCCAGTTTTGACTTCGAAGCACTGATCATAGTCAACAAAATCGTGCTCCTCATCCACACTTTCGAACTACGAATCCTCCCCGCCAGTCTATCATTTCTCATATTCTTTCTCGCTATCCAACGATTCATCATTTTCTACATAGCCACGTTTCGTAAATACGTGATAGTGAAACGCTCGAAAATTCTAACCCTAGCCTATTTTATCTATGTCTTTGTTGTTAGCACTAATATTTGCTGGGAAGGTTAGGTTTTTTCTTTTTTTTGAGGAATGGGAAATTAACTTGTTCAAAATTACAGCCTTATGTGGAATAATCGATGGGTTTGGTAAAACTGAAGTCATTTTTTGCTCAAAATATTTTTCAGGATATTTAGTGAGTTTTTTATACCTAAAAGGGTGACTTATCTTACCCCTAAATTACAGTTCTCTTTCTACTTATCATATTTGTGTATAGCAATTTCGATGGTTATTTATATCCTTATCTACCTAAGCGTTAGAAAAATAGAAACAAATCATAGTGGTGAGACAAATCGTGTACAACACTCTAGCTATATAATCTCCCAGACAGTTTTTATATTTATCATCAAGACGGTTAGTTTCAATTAAGTATTCCTATGTTATAGCTTAAAAATAATTACAGATCCTCCTGGTTCTAATTTTCTATCCTTACGATTTCAATAAAATATATAGCGACTATCAAACAATGTTTGAATACGCCTTCACCCCATTCTTCATTCATATTTCATATATTTTGACCTGCCGAAAAAATTTCGATATAGCAAAGACTTTCAGGATATCTCCAACTTGTTTAAGAATTATGTTCAAGTTAAGAAATCGGGTATACGTTAATTAAATATTGTTATAAATTGATTGTTTTGTTGTTGATGGCATGAATGAGTAGATAAAAATCTTCAGCTTTTTATTAAGCGATAGATAGGATCGCATTTTTTGATCGCGATGTCTGTTACATCTGGGAAGAAGCTTGAAAACCTGTTTATTACGGAATGATTAAAAAATAGAACGTTATGGCATGTCTAATATTTTGTCTAGTTTCACTTCTAGGATTTTGTGTCCGCAAAAAATTTGAATAGACTTCTAGTACATGTGAAGGGTTCGAATCATGACGTTAAACGGAATGATATATGTACACTTTCAGCTGCACGCTTTTGAGCTGTTTCAAGCTCTTCAATAGTGGCCTGCTTAGTGACTCTCAATGAGTTGCTCAAAAGTTAACTGTTAATGAGCTTGATGAAGTGCTCATTTTAGCTGTGTGCTCGAAATGTTTGAGATTGTTATGAAGAAGTTGAATTTAGAAAATGTGTAGTGAGTCATTTAGAGAGTATCTAGATGTATGATTTTTAGTGCTGCTAGATAATATTTTCAGCCTGTTTTGACTCATTTTCAGTGTGAAAATTTCATATTGTTCATTGAATATTTGAAAGTTTTGAGCGAAGATAAGCAGCTCACTCAAAAAAACTCAAATTTTTATAACAAAAACTTCATTGTGTGCTAAATTTATCCAACTATATTGACCTGAGATTTATATGCCTTGGTTTTTTCCTACAAGACCAACAGATGCATATACATATAAACATCACATAGTTGATGGCGGCAAAGATTTTTGAAACATCTTTGTATCCAGAACCTCACTAGATCTTCCCTTCAAACTTCTCACAATCCAGTGTTGGTATGATTTGTTGAAATAGAGCACACTAATCGTCCCCAAAAATGTGTGCGTTGACATAATTATCAGGCTAATCATGCAGATCACTGAAAAAAACCCTCTGTTTGTTTTCTACAGAATTCCTTCTAATTGTTAGTGTATAATACCTTGCGAGTTTGACACAGTAAATAATAAGCAGCATACAATAACAAGGAGAGGTGTGTAGAAAACAGCAATTGGTAAGGAAGTTTGATAGCACATGATTTTGATAAGTTTCCAATGCATTTTTCGGGTTATATCTGACAATGGAAATCTATATATAGCTGTGTAGCTATGGACAACCATCCGAATACATCCACCAACACCCGCAGTGACTCGAAAGATCAACAGAAATACCAGAAATCCTGTAGCGATGTTGAGCTCAGATGAGAGGACAACAATGGTTGGTTGGGATAATAATTTCGATGCTTCAGGATGATTCAGAAAAAACGGAGATATATGGTTTGAAAAAAAGAAGAAAATAATTACCATTAAGAATGTGTACTTTGAATTATCTGGTACGGCATAAATGAAAGAAGTGACAAGAGTGATGAACCAGAATATCGCGCAGAGAAGGACCAAGACGATACACTGGGTAGGTGACATTTTTCGAGGATGTCCCTGGAAAAAATAGCTGGCTTAAAAGTGTGGCGGAAGTAGGGTTGTAAAATCGGGCAAACGGGCGGCCCTTTCGCCTTTTCGCCCGTTCGCCCTGATGCCAGTTCGCCCTTTTGCCAGATTTGTTTCACTTTTTGTGGCAATAATATTATAAACAGTAATGAACACGGGCGTAAGTGCAAACAGACAAAAGTGCGAACGGACAAACGGGCGCGGGCAAAAGGGCGTTCTTAAAGTCGGGCGAACGGGCGATCTTTTTACAAGTTTAGGCGGAAGTCGAAGACAATAGCCGACATGAGCCGGGCTGTGGTATCTGCTATATTTTGTGTGTATCTCATTGCTCAAACGTTTCTGTACTGTTTCCTAAGCACATAACTGGTTTTTTGGCGATTTTACTCTAGTTGACATATAAGTGAATGATTCCTGATAATTTTTTCAAATTCAAAACTTCTGCTTCTAGCAATGAGTTGTACACCAATAAATATTTCAAGAATAATACAGTTTTTTGAAGCTTCACTTATTTGGACCGAAATTTTTCACATTTTAATCTCATAAAAAATACCAAAGATTACAAAAAAAAGTGATGGTAACTATTTTAAAGCCACATAGCCATTTGGAAACACAATTTTCTGCCCTAAAAATTCAAAATCAAACAAACGAGCTTGTTTGCTCTATTGAGAAAAACCATTTCATTTGGACTACGCTTTGTGAACATTTACGTCAAGTTGTGTGTTTGTGTGCAAACACGACAAAAACGTAGCAAATTTACTACGTCTGAGCGACTTTGAAAAGGTGTTTATTTCTCGGTAAACCACAATTTTTTTGACAACGTGTATCGATAAATAAAAATGTTGTAACAACTAGAAAAAATTGTTTCCAACTGCCTAGGTGCTTTAATAGTTTTGAAATTTCTTTAAAAAAAACTCACCAACGGGATTATTGATTGATACCTAAGAAGAAACATGACTTCCAACGTGGCCGCTGTGTTGAAAATCGAGATCAGAACCAGCATCTAAACAAAGTTATTTTTTCACTGTTGTGGTTTACAACCCTCACAATCTGTACTTTCTCTGACAATGTTGTGAATATTCCATGAGTTTTAATTATTGGATAAGGTGCTAATATATTTGGTAGTACACCGATATTGATCAAAACATCAGTGATTATTGCACAAGTCTACAAAACATAGGCTTATATTAGAAAGTTTGAAAAAAAATGTTTTTACCTGAAATAGGAATAGCTCTATTCTGTTTGATTTCATTTCCTGTTTATTGATAAAAATAATGATAAAAAGACCAAAAAGATTGAACGGTAGACAAGTTATAGTAATCATGTGCATTGTTTGAATATACCATTCGGGATAGGTGTCGATTTCGGACATTTTTAGGAGAATAAAATATTTGCGAACAAATGAAATGAAAAGTGGATTAGGCTAATTTGAAATTCTCTGAAATAAGTTGAGTTTTTTTGAATCTAAAATCATTGAAACAATTTTCTAAAAAAAATACACAACATGATAATACTTTCTAGGAAACTGATAATATCATATAATCTCTTTGCAATATTTTTTTCCAGCGACTGAAAAAGTGATCCAACAAAAAAAAAATGTATTTCCGAATATGTTGATTAGTGATAAGTACAAAATTAATTTGAGCTTATTCCTTTTACTGGTTTGTATTAAAAAAGTACACATTTTTGTTGACTAAATCTATTTTTAAATAGAATTTAAATGAATCTAATTGTCATTCGTCAATTAGAGTCAATAAAAATGATGTCTGGATTTTTTCAGACACCTATATTTTTTTTGAAGCAGTGCAATATTGAAATTAGCAACAAAATAGCCGAAAAAACTCAAGGAACCAGATGAATTTTGAAAAAAAAAGGTATTTTCTAAATAGATAATTCTCAAAAACACTGGAAATTTTTATTTTAATATAATTTTACATTATTGAAAAAGTGTTGAATTCAGAAGTGAAGGAATTTCAGAAGTAGAAATGAAGAGTTACAGTATTTTCAGAAAGCTTCCTTGTTGATTAGGAAATTGAGAAATAAAAAACTATTCAAAAATAATAACAAAAAAAATGAATGAGGTGAGCTATTTCATTCTTTTTTCTGATTGTGGGGTTATCGAGTTCGGCGTGGCCGAAAATTAGCCAATTTTTTTTCGCCGGAGATTTTTGTGAAAGAAGTTATGAGTCTCTAAAGTTTGCAAATTATTGGAGATATTCAATATAGTTACGTTAAAGTAAATTTATTTTTATGTTCAAATTACATAGTTGATACCAGGGTTCCGACCCACGCGGGTCAATGGGTAAAAACTGTAAACTCAAAAACTGCGATCATATATGTAAACAGGACTATTCCAAAATCATCCATACTTGATATTAATTTTTTTGACCGGGCTCAAAGCATTCCCTGAATCAACTCAGACTATATCACGTTCCATTTCTGTTACAACCGGTAATTTCTCGACTGGATCTTACTCAACTTCAGTAGACTCAAACATGTACCGACCCGCTTTGACTGGACCCAGGTCATGACCCTACCCGGTTTCGACAAAACCCATTTGACCCGTTTCCGATCCGACCCATTTGACCCGGGTCGAATCAGTTTCAATTCTTACTCAACTTGAAACAGTAAATCATAAACTTTTTTCAGGAAATCGAGTGCGATGTTCCAATTTTAAGAAAAATCTGAATCGACGAGTACTACATAGAACCTCCATTAAAAACAAAACAAAATTGTTTAAAAATGCCAGACCATCAAAAAAACTAGCCTTAAAATCCACAACAAAAATTTTAAAAATATGTGTGTCAAATGACAAAAACGACAGAATGCATAATACAAAATTGAAGTTTTGTTATTTTCGTGTAATTAGGATGTCTACTTTACATAGAAATAGTTAAGCATAAATTATAGGAACATAAACATTTCCAATCAAAGGGGAAGACCTTGGTACAAAGGCACAAAGACTATAGGAAACCAGAGTTGAAATTTAGACCCTAAAAGAATCCTTATGAGCTGAACAAAAAGAAAATCTGGCCTAAAAATTTGATTAACACGAAAAGAAAGTTTTGAAAACGTCCACATTATATCCATGGCCAAACTCGATGTTCTGAAAAATTTTGGTTTCATATTTTGGGAAGCTTATAGGCACCATCACTAGAAAAAAGAGATAATTTATGAATAATTATACAGGGTTTGTAATATTGTTTAGGCGGTAGTTGTAGCTGCAGTGGTAGTAGTAGAAGTTGAAGTTGAAGTAGAAGTAGATGTAGAAGTAGAAGTGGATGTTGATGTTGAAGTAGATGTCGAAGTAGAAGTACGACGACGAGGACGGGGACAGATTGCAGTTTTGATATTTTCGTGTAATTAGGATGTCTACTTTACATATAAATAGTTAAGCATAAATTATAGGAACATAAACATTTCCAATCAAAGGGGAAGACCTTCGTACAAAGTGTCATCGACAACACGATTGTTCGATGATATTCGAATGATTACATCCTTTTGCCTGTCTTCCAACACTTCAAAATCGCCACATCAACTCCGGCTCATGTATATCCCGCTCAACACCTACAACAACTCCTGTCAATCAACAAAGTCCATATCAATCCGAGGAACGACCAAACGCGAAGAAAAACAACAATCGGAGAAGAAAAACAATCTTTCAAATTGCCTCTCATCGAAAAACACACATTTGAATTGCCGCTTGCCGCGTTGTCGCCACGAGACCACACACAAGGACGCATACACAAAATAATTCTCCGCCTCTTTTTTCTTTTTCTTTTGGGCCTCTCTTGTTTGTTCGTTGGTCCGTTGCTGCGGTTTTCGACTTTTTATTCCTTGTATTGGTTGTTGTTTTTTGTCCCGTCAATTGGGAATGCATAAAAGTTGTTATTCGACGTGTTTTGTTGGATTTGGAACTCTTCCTGCCGCTACTTCAGTCCGTCCGTCTGTTAGTCGACTATCAAAGGAAAAATGTAAGTACTTTCACACTGGTCTCCATAAATCTATCCAAAAGTTACTCAAAATGTTCTCATCAATTTTAATACAAAGGCACAAAGACTATTGGAAACCAGAGTTGAAATTTAGACCCTAAAAGAATCCTTATGAGCTGAACAAAAAGAAAATCTGGCCTAAAAATTTGAATTCTAGGCCACGCGGGCAAATGCGCTCCAATACACACAGAGATATTTTTAATTTCCTTGTAGGACTTTTTAGGCATCCATTGAAAACGAAAATTGCCTTGGAACGTGTAAATATTCTTCGAATAATATCAAAGTCATTAAAAACTATCTTCGCTTTTTAGTGGATGAAGCTCAATGAAAACAATGATGTTACGGTACACCACAAACGACGCACAAATACACAAAATCTGTGGGCATGGTGTGGGATCCGGAATTCGAACAAATGTTTTTTTTTTCTGCAGCGAATTCAAAACAATTTTTGTTATTGTTCATTATGTGAACAAGAACAATGAACATCAAAGCTAAATAATGACACTCGCAGTTTATATACCATGCTCAACTCATAAGGAATCTTTAATACAGACCTGAACACCATGAAAATGTAAAAGATGGTTTGCTACGACAAAAGTCCTGGAATTGTCCTTCCAACTTTTTTTTAGTTAGTTGTGAACTTTTGGACATACCGAAAAAGTTTATTTTATTTTCTACTTTCCGCGCCAAAATTTAGTAGTTAAATTTGCCAGTTGATTTTCAACCTTCACTCTAGGTTGTTAACTAAGAAATATTAGGTTGTTAACTAAGAAATGAGGATTTGAATCAAAAACAAAATTTATCATAAAAACAAAATTATAACACTTTAATCTAAAATGTATTCGCCATTATTATGGACCACTTGTCGCCAACGTTCACCGAGACAATGAATGTCATTTGCAAAGAACTCGGCCGACTGTGACTTGAAATTGTTGGTCACCCAAATTTCGACTTCTTCAGGGTTTTTGAATTTTCTCTCGGCCAAAGAGTGCTGCATCGATAGGAATAAGTGGTAGTCAGATGGCGCAAAGTCTGGACTATATGGCGGGTGAGGCAGAACTTCCCAGTCCAATTCCTCGATTTTTTGTGAAGTGATTTTTGCGACATGCGGTCGAGCGTTGTCATGAAGAAATTTGACCGATGATGTTTCCACGCCCTGACGTCGCAATGCGTGATCCACGCGATCCAATTGGTCTTTGTAGAGGTCCGCCGTAACCGTTTGACCATGTTCTAAAATCTCAAAATACACAAGACCTTTGCTGTTCCACCACGCATATAACATCTCTTTCTTGCCGTGTATTTCAGGCTTTGGAGTCACTTTTGGTTTGTCATCGGTGCCCAACCACTGTCGTTTTCGTGTTATGTTGTCGTAACAGATCCATTTCTCATCTGACGTAACGATAGAATCGTAAAAACCACTGGTCTTGGCACGGCGATTGAGAATTCCGGCGATAGCAACTCGTGTCGTTTTGTTTGCTTCGCTGAGTTCGTGCGGCACCCATTTTCCGCATCGATTGGATTTTCCAATTTTGTGCAAGTGGTTTGCGATTGTGACATGACTGCAACCAAATTGTTCCGCAAGATCCCGAGTGGTTTGACACGGATCCGACTCGATGGCGGCTCTCAACTCGTCGTCGTCGATGCTTTGAGGTCGTTTTCCGTGTTCGTGGTCTTCTATGCTCTCTTCGCCACTTCGGAAGCGTCGAAACCATTTCTCACATTGGCTTTCAGAAAGTGCGTTTTCCCCGAATACAGCACACATAACACGATGAGATTCCGCAGCCGATTTGCCTTGCTTGAAATCGTACCAAATGCAGGCTCGTGGTCGATATTTTTCGTCACACATTCTCTAAACAATTTTGCGTGTTCAAAACGGATAAAAAATGAACATATAATATATCAAAAGATGCGCAATAAAACGCTCTTTCTAAGAAACGAAACCGTTTTGAAAAACCTTTTATTACACCAAAGTTATAAGTGAACAAAGAAAATCCTCATTTCTTATTTAACAACTTAATAGGTGTGTTCTGAAATTCGATCTTAATAGCCACCAAATTATTTCGGGTTACATTTGATTTTGATATTATTTGAAAAATGAAACTTCGATAAGATTTTTGAAGCATTAACATCGCTATAATTGATAACATCCCATGACCACTGAATACTAGGAACATCAGGTTATTGAAGACTGAAATTTTTGATTTGCCACACTAGGAATATTGAAGTCACTTACATTGATTATAGTACCTCACTGAGTCGAATATTCCAATATAGATAAATGGAATCAGTATAGACACGATGGGTATCGAATTCTGTATAGACACCCCGATAAATAAGGTTTTTTGAATTTTTTTGGTTGCATTGCTCGTTATACTGCTACTCAAAATGTATAAATGATAAAACGTTGAGAAGAAGAAATAGAACCACTGTCCAGATAAAAAGGCAATGAGAATTGACAAGTACATCTCAATTTTCCAACTTTCTAATGAGACTACGAACACTGGCATATCACGGACATATTGAGGAAGACAGGGAAGGGAGTTAAAGACTATTGCACGGGCGGATACTTGTTCTGGTGGGTAGTAAAGGGTCATGAATAAAATGTAAAGTGTGACCGATCCATTCACAAAGTATAATATTGCTTAGACCTTGGCTTGGCTAATTTCTAATCGTTTGATATGATGATAGCGATTCTCCAATGAACAAACTACTGATGTACTAACTCCTGTTCAAATGGAAAACGTTATGAAGGGTCACACATGTGTACACTCCTAAACCTACCCCTCCCAGCATACCTGCAATCACAAACAACACCGAGAATGTTTGTAAAACTGACGAAACTCCAAAATATTCAGTCGTGTGTAGTGGATAACCTGACCATTCTGGTATCAATAAAAAAGGAATCGTTAAAATTGTCACGAAAAAATCTTGTATTAAACACGTGAAAAATAATATCAATGTTGTATGTACATATATATATATATATATATATATAGAAGCGAAAGTTACCATAAAATCAATATGAACATACACCATTTCATACTTTTTGAATTTGGTGGACTTTTCAATAATACACAATAGAAGCCGATAAAATACACAGGAATCGCAATAATTGAAATCGTATGGGAAGAGCGAATGAGAAACTTTGGACTATCTAAATAAGTCACTGGTTTACAATTTGAATTGTTCATTAGACGAGAAAATTTTTCAGAGAACAAGATAAAAAAAAGAAGAACGAAAGTCGAAAAATTAATTAGAAGCTGTGTATTTATGCGAATTCTTGTTCTTGATCAAAGAGATTTTATCATCAACAAAGTATTTTTCTATATATTTCTTTTCATCATAAAGTATTTTTTCTATGTACAAACTTTGATTTACCGAAACGAATACAACCCATAGATAAGCTCTCCCATTTGTTTGTCAATGAAAAATGGATGAATCGAAAAAAAAATTCAAAAAAAAACACTTGTATTAATTGACGTTGGAAATAATGTAGATGATACAAAACTGTAGGGTTTTGTATCATCTTTGTGTGAACTTGTTATCTATGTGTGAACTTGTTGATCTCAAATCATAGTTTAAATAACAATTCAGTGACACTCCAATATCACAGCAACGATACAGAGGGCCGCTAATTACCCGTACAAAGTTTGAAGCAGTGATGGAAACTCAAAATATTATTTTTTGCTTTTCTCATTTTTTAAATTCATAGAATACACTCAACATTTTGGCAAAGTTTCATGGTCATTGGAACAATTTGAGGTGGTTGAACTGACTGCCGGAATGTTAGGACGAAAAATGTAGTAGGCGGACTAATTCATGGAAAAATCTTCGAGATGGGTTTATCTTGACTTCTTCGTTTGCAATATTTTTTACAATTATGCATGTTTCAACCTCCAAGAGTCATTCAAATAGTTTCTGAATCGGGCCACCCTGTAATTCAATACAAAACGTCACTACCCAACATTTATCAACCTGTAAATATACATAAAAAAAACAGAAATGTATTTTCCATCCCTCATAATTCCTCCGGTGTTCGATACATCTTCACAATCCCTCTCAACTCTTCCATCATCCAATTTTGATACGACCCGGGCACTAGAAACAAACTCAAACTCCCAAAAAATGTGTGAGTTAGTATGATTAACAGACACACTAGGGTAATCGCTGAAATATGAAAAATACAATTTTCAATAACGTTTATGTGTCAACTAACTTTGCGAGTACTGTCGAAAAAACTCAAACTGTGACGCGATCATCGCAATAATCAATGGTGTATAGAACACTAAAATAGGGAGACCAATTTGTAAACTCAACGTCTTCACAAATCTCTTTTTAATCTCTATAGTTCTTCGGGATAGTAATGGATAATATTCGAATACTTCTCGACACTTCCAAACTGAATACCCGCTTTGAATAATTCCTTAAAAAATTAATAATTAAACAGTATATACAAAACGATAAAATCTTCTTACCAGAAAAGGATCTCCCAATAATAATTGCATAGAAAAAATGAGTAAATATATTATCTTCAATAGATAGTATAGTAACTCTCCGATTTTTAATGAGATGTTTGAGCTCTGAATGTGATTCGGAGAATTGAGCTTTGATGTTTTCCTGATTTGGTAGGATATAATAATAGTAAGTTGTTGTTGAGATAATCCAGATGATATTCGATATCAGAAAACGGAGAATACATTTGGACTCTCGCAATTTACAAGGGTGATTCTGGAAAAACAAAACTTGTGGTTGCAAAAATCCACGTGTCAAACTTCAGTGCCGGAAATTCAAATTTCAAAACCTAAAGTCAAAATGTGCTATGTTTTGAAGTCATACATTTAATTTTGAAAACCCATCTAGGTCTATTTAAATTTAAATTAATTTGGATTTAAACTTAACTTTAGTTTTTAAAATTTAAATTTAAATTAAAGTTTCAAATCAGTTTCTGAACGTTGGTTTTTGCCACCACACAATCTGAATATTTTATGATTTTTTGTGAAGTGCCGGAAACCAATAAAAATGAGCCAAAAACTTCTGCGACAGGCTACCAGACCTGGGTCCAGTTCTATAAGTTCAAGGGTTATATCTACTGGATCAGGGTCCAGTTCAAACCGACCAGGGTGCAGTTTTATCAAACCAGAATTCAGATGAATTTCAAGATTTCAAAAATCACTCACCGGTGGCAAAACTCCTTGATAAATCATAAAAAACAACTGTTCGATACTTCCACTCTTCAAAATCATAAAAATCTGCGAAATCGAAAAATCATAGTGCGCCTCATAATTCACCAATTTCGTAAACATCCCATTCGATGAAAACATCACAAAAGGGGAGTAGAATACTGGTAAAAATCCAAAGACATTGTGAACATCAGTGAGGATCGCAAAAAATTGAAAACAAATCATGTACTTCTTCACCTTGTTAGCAGGATCGAATGGACATCGAATAATTATACATAAAGTGAGAATATTGAACGAGGTGAATAGAACTGTCAATAATTCAGCAGTGTGGAAGAACCATTGTGGATTACCATCGATGTTCATTGAAAAAGCAAACTTGACGGAAATCAAATCAAAGAGAAAATGTGACTAATTTGGCTAATATATAGTCTGGTATATAACCTGTAATCATCTGTTTATACTCCTCTGCAAAAATATGTACATATATTTGAGAGATAAAGTTTAGACTCTAGACGTGAGGTAACAAATAATCGGATTCAAATGTGGTCAGATCAAAAAATTATGCCTCAAAAATAAAGATGGCTTAAAGGATAAGAAAAACTAAAAAAAAAAGTTTGGTAAACTGAGCTCAGACAAAAAAGTTTATTTTCAGTTCATATTTTCTGGTCAGGTGAAAAATGTAATTCACCTGAGCTTTTAACGGGTACATTTGGGGGTGCAAAAGACTGTAAAGAAAAACTGGAAGATGTAATTGAAGAAGAGATTGGAAAGAGAAAAACACGCAAAACGAGAGAGTGTGCGAGTGACAGAGAGAGCAGACAGCGTTCGTTGCAGAGAAAAGAGACAACGAGAAATGATACTCTGAGAAAACTCCGTCTTACATACAAAAAACATGATTCTCAATGGAGCGCGAAATATTACACTACAATTTATGAAAAAACTGATGAAAATTAAAAAAAATATCTGAAAGCTTAAAAGACTGTAGTAGGACCCTTTTTTCAAATTCTGGAACTGAATTGCACCTTAAAATGGTTTTGCAACACGGAGAACAAATGAGCTCAAATAAATCACAAGCGTGCTTCAGTTCAGCTCTGCTGATCATTATGCTGACAGCACCTCACAAGGGAGGTTCGCGAACTGTTACTTTCAACTTTTTCTAAAAATTTGTACACTTATGTAGTTTGACCTCCTGATCATCATGGTATAATTTTTATCCGCCGGAAATTTTTGTGAAAAATGTTATGAATTTTTAAACATTTTCCCATTACAGTTTATATCTGTTATAAAATAATAACAGAACAGTAAATAAATGATTTTGTACTCACGTGAACATTTTTCAAAGGTAAATGCCTCATTTTTAATAGAACTTAATAAGTATGCAAATTTTGAGAAAAAGTTGAAAGTAATAGCTCGCGAACCTCCCTTGTCAGAAAAAATGATATATAACGCGCTAGAAATCAAGTGATTTCCAACATTATTCCAAGAAAAACAACATTAACAATCAAATCAGACAGAAATGTTGTGCACTATTTCTAAAGAACTGCGATAATCGAATAGCTTCAAGAAAATTGCATGCCTAATCAGAATTTATATTTAGTTCTCTTATGTATTTTATGGCATATTTAATAATTCATGAAAGTCATTTCGCAAGAATGACTTTAACTTAAAGGAGCATATCTTCTGACGTACAACAAATAACAATTATTCCGATTGAATAAAAATACATTGTTTTTTTCCTTGAAAAAAAAACAAAAAAACATATTTTTCGAAATCAATTAGGACTACTTGATTCAATTTTTCGGCTTTTCATAGATATTCTCAGAAACAATTAAACGTAATGATTTTTTTTGTGCAAGAAAAGTAAAATAGTTTTATCCTTCAGCCGTCGGTGGCAATTCACTATCATTGTCGGCTTTTTCATCATTTTCTTCGGGAACTTCTTCAGCCACTGGAAAGAAACATTTGATGCATATTTTTGGACTGCATAGGTTCAATTTTTGTTATGAATTTTTTTTTCAGTTTTCCAGGTGACGAAAGATAAGCGCAAAATTAATAAATTTTTAAAATATCTCCTCTTCTGGATGTACTGAGTTTTGTTTTTGTTACAGAAAATTGAATACTAAAAAAAAAGGAAAAAAAATAAATTGTACTTCCAGAAATTTATTTCATTCTACTTTCAATTTTAAAAATGTGTGAAAAAAAAAGAAAAACACACTATTTTTCATAGAACTTGTGTGGGATTCTTTGGTCTCAGCGTTTCCGCTCGCTGATTCAAGGACAAAGCGCTCAGGATTAATTTTGCGTTTTGCAAGAGTATAAATTCAGATGTAAAATATGGAGCTGTCTGCGAGACCTATGTCATTCGATAGATTTTCGAACGCTGGTCAACATCCCGTTCTCAATTTTTGCAAAACGCTAACCCAAGTGCACAATTTAGAGCTCTGGAGTTAACACTAAACATTAGAAGTCACAAAAAGGAGGAGTGTTCAGATAAGTGGACCAAGTAATATCTAACTTTTTAATAAAACTAACAAAGAATTTTTTTATTACAAAAAAAATAAATGAAAAGTTGACGGGTCAAATGAAATGTGAAACTTGCTCACTTCATCGGTTTTGTTTCTTTTTCAAGGAAATTCCGATCTCTGGAATTGACAGCTCTATTTCGAGATCTTAACAGAAAAATCAGAAAATGGCAAAAAGCACCAAGTTGTCGAACGGAAGTATAAACTTCGTTCGAAGAACCATAGATCAATTAAAACATTTGACATTCATTATTTTTTCTCATTTTCTCATCTTTTGAATAACTATAATTGTTGTCATTTATTATAAAAGGGGACGAAAACTGAAAGTGATGAGAGCTTTAAATGGTTAAAAAACCTAAGATCGGTTAAAGATCTATTAAAAATGTTGTGAAGTGTTGAATAAATATTTACCCAAGTTCTTTTAGCGATTTAATGTTATCAAATTTCTATTTTTCATTGCTGAGTTATTGAAAAGTACCGTGAAAAAAAAGACAACTCACAAACTTCTCCTTTATCATTAACAATAATCATCTGATTAGTAACATGTCGAGTACAATCACGATTCTCACTAGCACCTTCAGTGAAAATCACCGGAAGGTGTAGGATCTTCTCCACAGCTCGATCACCATAACTCTTCCAGATTCGTCGAATCGTCGTCGTGCTGAACTCATCTTCCTTTACAGAGGGTATCATATCAGCTGGGATGGGTAATTGATAAATCGAGTAAATCCAACAATAATCATCGGGGATGCGATGACAACGAGATTTGAATGTGAAAAAGAGTTTGACACTTGCTCTCGCGTTGACCATGCCAACTCGCGGTTTGACGAAGAAACAAGTTGTTGGTGGACTTCGGATATTGAATGTTATCATCTGGAAAAAATAATGAACAGTTCTGAAAATGGACATTCAACTTTCTCTTTAAATTTTTACACATATATGGTTCGACCTCCTGATCTATTTTTCATCAACCGGAAATTTTTGTGAAAATGGTTTTGAAGTTTGTTCTGGTTTTTTATTCAAACCACAAAAATAAATTTTTGATCTATCAGACTTTGATAATTCATAACTTTTAAATTTTAAGAAAAAGTTGAACGTAGTAGCTCGAAAACTTCCTCCGTTGAGTGTCCAATAAAAATTGTTCCAGAAGTCAATCTGAAGTTAAGTTCCTAAATCTGACCCAGATCTGATTAAATATATACCAAAGTCGTGTTCAGTTCTGAAATGTAACCTCCAGTTGGATTTTTTTTTGAAACAGACCACAGTTCAATAAAATTAGGACTTCAGTACAGTTCTAGAAATGGCTCTTTATTCAATTAAAGGAGAATCAGAAGCAATGATTGGTGTTCCAGAATAAAAAGAAAATGAATCATTTGAGTTAGTACCTGACCGAACAGGTTCTAATTTAATAATTGAACCCAATCACAGTCCAAGGAAACCGGAAATAAACTAAAGGGTTACGCCCAATCCTAGAGTTATGCTCCAGAGAAATAAGTGTCCAAACTTGAGAAAGGTTCACGTTCATTAGAAATCCAGACACCCCACTCGTTCCGATACCTCATCACTAGCATTCAACAGCTCCAAATGCACACAACTTCGATCACCATTGTCTTGAAATCCACAAAAATTGATGAACAACACTTTTGATTGTAGATACGACTTTGTGGATTGGATGAGACGTTTCGCCGTCATACGAAGATCTCCTTCAGATATTTCGATACTTTTCGACTTGTCACCCGCTGAAATAGCGACTTTGATCTTTTTTGACTTTGTGCTTAATAATTCATTCAGATCATCCGACAAAATGTACTTTGGACTTTCAAAATGAGAAAATGTCAAATGTTTTGTTGCAAAGAACATAAATATGTGTTTTAGATGGATGACCCACCTGAATAACTAATAACTCACACATTTTAAATGAAGAAAAAATTGAAAATGAAGTAAGTGTTCATAAGATCATAATGGTATAGTTCACGTGGTAAACTAGGGTTTGGGAAGGGGACCTATGTCATTCGATAGAGTTTGTTATGCTGATCAAGATCCTGTTTCGAACTTTGGCTCAGCTTTTGCGTGGAAGGATGGAAATTGAGCTCAAAGTTTGCTCCAAGACTGAATTGATGTATTTTCAATTTAGTGGGAGTAGTAAAGGGTTTTTGAACGCTGGAAACATTCATTTACCTTGAAAACTTTGCTAAAATTATTGTAGAAAAAGTACAAAAAATGCTATTTAAATCGTTTTCAAAATCAAACAGACGAGCTTGTTCGCTCTATTGAGACGAACCAATTCGTTTGACCTACGATTTGTGAACATTTGCGTCAATTTGTGTGTTTGTGTGCAAACACGGCAAGAATGCGGCAAATAAGCGGCGTTTGTGCGACTTTGAAAACATTTTCAGACAGACATATCAGATGATTCTTTGGTCTTAAAAGCTCAAAACTTCTCCACAAAAAAAATAGTTCACGCGATAAAAAATGCATACAAATGTGTGAAAAAACGGGACGACGACCGCTTTTCTAATGAATAAAAACGCTTCCTTTCCTCATTTCTTTTCCCGTCCTACAAAACACAACTTTTTTTTCGTCTTTGTGTTCCAACACAAAAAAAGTGCGGATCATAAAAATTTTTTGTTGACTTCAAAAAATTAGCAATGTCGTATATATATAACCATGACATCCATCATCTCTTTTTTATGTTTTTATCGACTTTTTTTGCATGGGGAGAAGGCAAGAAATATTTTTTTACACGTGGGTTCTTGGAATTTTTAAATGGAATTTTCGCAGATGAAAGTTAGGTGCAAATTTGAGGATTAAAAAAAAACCCAGATTTTTGGTGATAAAGTTTGATTTTGAAAAAATTCAATACGAACTCGGGCAACCGTGTCGCGAGGATCGCACTTTGTCGCAAGAGTGACGCAAGATTGCTTGCGACAGTTTTGAGTATTCTTGCGACACATTTGTTTGTCGCTAGGGTCGCTAGATTCTTCTCGTTTATCGCAAGCTTGCGACCATTCCGAGCAGGTTTGCGACACATTTTCTAATCGCAAGCATGTCGCAAGAGTCGCAACATTTTACCCGCAAAGCTTGCGACAGCTTTGACTATGTTTGCGACTTTTTTGTCGCAATGGTCGCAAGCTTGCGACAGTCTTAACATGTTTTATTACACAGTGTTTGTCGCAAGAGTATCGTAATGGTTGCGATTTCTTTCTGCGAATTGTCGCAAGAGTGTCTTCGTGACACAGTTTCGCAATCTTGCGAACAATTTCTTGTCGCAAACAATCGCAATGGTCGCAAGAATGTCGCAATAGTACCAACATGTTCATTTTCAAAATTCAGAGTACAACATCCAAAAAAATTGATGTATAGTTCCAATTTTTGACATTTTTTTGCACCACAATTGTGTTACAAATATAATGTAATCATTTCCTGCCAGCGACCCATTCAAAATGAAGTCGAAACTAAGAAATGTCACTTTTTGCCTTCTTTCAATTACTTTTCTCCCTTTTTTTTCGCTTTTTCGTTCCTCTTTCTTTTCTCTTTACAAGAGAATGCTGTAATTGCTTCATCCGTGTTTCGTCAAAAATGTCCTCTCATGCGCGCGCGACAAAAAAAAATTACTGATTAATTTTTTCTTCTTATTTTGTTTCGTGTGTGTGTGCGTGAGAAATTAATTATGGGCTCTCATAATTTTCTTGGAATTTTTGCAAGAGTTCTCGGAAAAAAAAACGGTGAGATACTTTTGTTTCATTTCTTTTTGAATATCATTCTTCACGTGTATAAAGATAATTTTTGGGAGTAGCAGGATCTAGGTTCAAAAATAGATTATAGACTCAAATAATTTTTAATCTTCAAAATCTCAGGTGTGTTGGTTAGGTACTTCCTGAATCTGAATTTTTTTCAAACGTTTTGAATTCAAAATTGAAAGATTTTTGAAAGTTCGGTGATTGTTCAGAAGCCGTCCAACCTATTATATTTGTGGTTCCTCTTTTTGGCTTCTTGATTTCATTTTTGTAGTTTTCTGACTTTGACACATAGTTCTATATATCACTTTCATTCCTGAAATCTGAAAATAGTTTTTTGAAACAGTATTTTAAGATTAATCTCAAATCTGAGGCATTATCTTGGGTAGGACCTATGCCATTTTATAGCGTTTTTTATGATGATCAACATCCTGTATCTAACTCTTGCTGAACTCCACACGGAAATCTAGAAATCAAGATTCTTCAAAAGAAACTCTGAAGACGAAGAAAATTCTGCCAATTAAACTGGTGTGATTTTTATTTCTCTACACATCTGGAATGATAAAATTGCGAAAAAATCCATATATTTTAAATAAAATGTTGATGTTTTCACGCAAAATTTGGGTGAATTTTATGATTGTTCACAATTTCAAAGAGATCTCCCATTTTATTTTTTTCATTGTTTAAAGATATTTTTGAAACTTATCTAACAAGGGAATGGTGAGAAAAAAAACTGGAGTTTTTCGACGAGACTTATATCATTCGATAGCATTTTCGACGCTGATCAACGTGCTGTTTTTAATTTTTGCGAAACGAGATTCCTAATGCTGAAATTTGAGCTCCAAAGTTTGTAGTGAAAACCCGGTATAGAAGCAATTTTTTTAAAGGGCTATAGGCTAACTATAGGGTAATCCGGTATCAGAAATAATTCTGAAATATTTATTTTCTTCACAAATCTCAAAATTAGGCTGAAAATTTCAGACCCTGGAAATTCTTCACAAAAAAACTGAATAATGAAATGAAAACAATGTCATGTATTATTTTCCCGTTTTTTAGTATTATTTCTGTCTGTCAGCTTACATTTCTTTTTGTCGTTAAAGAAAAAAATGTAACTTTGCTGGAAGTGCTTTAATTCTTCATTTCTATTTAAAACTTATCATCTAGATGTGTTCAGGAGGAAAAATAACCCTAAAGTCTAGCTCAATAGCCCATTGTTATCAGTTTTTCATGGTTTTTCGAGTTTTTTTTTTGTGTTTTCAGTTTAAAATTCAAAGCTAAAAATTGGGATTAGGGTAAAACCTATATGATCCGAACAATCTGATCAACACCATGTATCCAAAGTCCGGTTGCAGCTTTCCGCGCAGAGTTCAACAATAGATATTTTCAGGATGTTGATTAGCTCAGTCGAATGACATAGGTTTCCTTCCAAAGTTCTTCAACGACCTCATCTGATTCCCTTGTAAAAGATCGGAACCTGTTTGGAACCACTCAAAACAGACCCATCTAGATTGGGTTCCAAATTTTGAGAACTTTAGGGATCATAGTTCCAGACCAACATTTTGCTTCCAATTTTTCTAAAAATGTATTCAGATGACATACAAGTGGGATAAACCATTCCAAATAAAAAATTCTAATCCGTTTCCAACTAAAAAACAGATAAGCCCTCCTTTTATTTCTGTTCAAATCTCGTTTTTTGATCTTTTTTTTTGAGTTTTTCAAGATACATAGGAAGTGAGCACTTTTTTAAAGTTTCTTTTTTTGTGTGAAAAGGAAACGGGTAATTACTTGCGAAATCCCCCTTAGCCCTCAAGAAAAGAGTCCAAATAGAGCTATAAAATTTATGACTTTTTACAATTCATGTTTTTTTCTTGCTGCTACCAAAATTTTTTTGTCTTACATACATATATGACCAACACAAAAAAAAAACATAATCCTTTTCGAACAGCAAAAAGAGCAATCCACTTTTTTTTTTGCTGTGTGCTCTTTTCCGATCGACACAATTATCGTTTGTTTCTATGGGGGCCATGTATGTATGTGTGAAGAAGCCTAGTATTATATGTATATTTTTTCAAAATTGGATTTTTTGTTGTTCTTGGTCGTTTCGCCTTTTTTCTTCCAATAAATAAATGACAACGATTGTGGGTGTTTTTGTCTTTTTTCTCCTTTTACGCCTTTCTTTTGTTGTTTTTTTTTGTGTCGTTGCATTCTGTCTGTTTAGAGGTACTAATGAGCACAATATCTTCTTCTTTTTTTGTTGAGTCCTTGGGGTCAATTCGTACTTTCAGCGTTTATATACAGTACCCCGTGACCTAGAAAATGTGACGAGTGAAATTGTCAAAGATAAGTGTAGGAGACGTAGAGAGAGTTGGAACTTACGCAGGGCACGTTTTTACTTAGTAAAACGTGCTTCTCAGAATCCAAAATTTGAAAATTAAAGTTTTTCAAGAATTATTCCAATTTTTCTGACCGAGTCCGAATTTTACCTCAATTAGAACTATATCGATTGGGCTTAAACTGGCCCCCTAACAAAACTATACAAAAACGAGACACTGAATGACTCCAGATCAAATCTGAAACTTAACTAAAAGCAGACCATAACTGAATTCTAACTAGAACCTAGCTAAAACGAAACAAAAACAAGACCCTAAATGGAACCTGACCAATTGGGGTCAAGCAAACCTGGACCCTAACGAGAACTAGCCCGAGTGGACCCAACCTTTACTTTAACTAAAACAGACCGAAACTCGACGACAAATAAAACCAGATCGGCCAGATTAAAACTACTCTCCAACCGAAATCCATGTTTTTTAAACCAAACTATGTTACCATTGTGTCTTTCTTCACCCTACATTATTCAACTGGTATCTATCCTAATTTGTTTCGACTCGGCCTGACCCTCTGACCAGGATTTTCACCTTTTTTTCTAGACCAACCCGTACTTACTTGATTTTGATTGAACCAGTTCAAGATTCGTTTGTTCCTAATATCTATTATATCATTGAGTTATTGTAGTTTCAGTTTTTTTCGCACTCATTGATTTGGAGTATGGTTCAGTAAACTTTGAACATAATTGTTTCTCATACGTTTTTTTTCCAAAATCTGCGACAACGAAAAGTTCACAAACAAAGGCCTGTTCTGTTTTTGGGTGTTTCGATTTTTAGCAAAATATGAAAAACAATTAACTCGAACTTATAATCAAGTTTCGCACATATCCAGTGTCTCGTTCAAAAAAAAAACGATAGTTTTTCTAGCTGCTATTTTTAGCATCATATTTTCATGTTGAAATTAAAGGTCAACAAATTTGTCTAAAATGAAAAAAAACTTGAATAGTAAAACTTCCTAGTTGTTCTTTTCTCATAAACTAGAATCAGGTCGTCAAATTCCCTTTTTCTCATTTTAATAAGATCAAACGTTTCAAGCTGTACACTAAGTAGAAAACATACAACTTAATCTTCCACCACAATTGAAAAACATTTTGATCTTTTTTAGAGCTTCCACTGCTGACTCATAATATGTTGTTGCTGATGTGTTTTTTTTCGGGTATACTTATCATTTAATATTTACCATGTGAACTAGAATCACTAATATTCATGCAGAATACGATGAGTAAAAATTTGAAGAAAAATTTTTTTGTCAGATTTTCTGGAGTTGGATTAACAGATTCATCATGAAACACTTTGGCTGGTCCTGTACATAGACAATCAAGATAAAAAAACAAGGATTTAGAATTCAAGATTGTGACTTTGTTCATTCTCTATCAACAAAATCTTATAAATTTTCGTCGAAAATAATTTCATAATCGTTTTTATCTTTAATATTATCATATGTGTGTCCTAAGAAACAGCAATGTCTTGTTTGATGCTGGTCCAAGAACATTATTATCTGGTCCAACAAAATCGTGCTTAAAAATACATAGAGTTCCCTGAAGCATAAAATTGGTCCTCAAAGTTCTTGAAACAGACACAAAGATCCACAATTTTCTCTGAGTATGAGAATGTGAGATTGCTCCTGGATTTCTCCTGAACATGTTTCGAGTTTTAAAATTCTAAAAATACGTTTTAAAATTTTTTTTAAAGTTCAAAAATTGTTCTTATATTATCAGTAAATTTTTCGAAATAGGATAATTTTTATGGCTCAATTTAGGAAATGTCTGGTTCACGAATCTGTTTGGGAATTGATTTTATAGGAATATCAGATTTAGACCTGGTAAACTTCAAAGTTTTACTGGGAATTTTCACTGTTTTATAAGGATTACATATTTCTAATCTTCATAACCACTTTGATCGTATCTCATGAATTTTTCAAATTTCAAATTTTCCTGTTTCATTGTTATAACTTAATTCCAATTTCGATTCCCGTGTTAATGATCCGTTCTCCTTTTCCAAATTTAAATTCTTCCAGTTCCGCTCCACCATGGATCTCTTCCCAACATCTAATCGTCTTCGCCTCACCAATCTGCCCCAACAGGTTAGTTTTCTTTGAATTTTTGATTGACACTCTCCAAAACAGACCTCATAAATCTCCTTCCAATGCTCTTTTTTCGTAAGAGAATGGGTCCCGACCATAAATTATAATTTCAAATTGGTTTCATGTGTTTTGTTTTAGGCGATTTTCGCAAAAAAAAGAAAAAAAAGAAAGAAAGTTTTTGTCGGGCATCGTTCGAAACCCAAAATGACATAACTAAAGGAAGGAAACGAAGAAAAAAGGGGGAAAGAAAAAAGACTCATCTTTTCTTTTCTTTTTTTTTCGAAAAAAAACCAATCTTCTCCTTTTTCTATTTTTCAGCTTTAGTTTAGACATTAGAAAGTTTTCATATTTCTCAAATTTCTCTCTCCAACTAATCCCCTCATCCATTTTTTTTCTTGCCCTTTTTTGTTTTTGTTTCTTTTTGTAGTATGTATAGTGATGAGGATGATGATGATAATGCCATTTTCCAAAAATAGCTCTAGCTTCGAAGTAGATTTTTTTCTGAGTTTCTGGTTTTTGATTTTTGAGATTGATTTATTCCAAATTCTAGCTCTTATACTTCGAACTCACGTAGTTGGCCATAGATTTCAACTTTTGAAAATCTAGGTTTTTTATCTCGACTTTCAAAATATTCTGCTGAAAAATCATTGTTCTGAGTTTGAGATAATAGATTTTGACTAGGGAATTTCACAAGGTCGTTAAAATACTTTAGAAGGAGACCTATGACATTCTATACAGTGTTCCATGCTGATCAATATCCTGTATCTAACTTTGGCTCAGATCGGATCGGAATGCTGGAATTTGAGATCAAAGTTTGCTCTGGAAAAAAAAAGTCTCACCGAATTTCTGTATTTTTAAAAAGGTGTTTTTCAACATGAAAATAACACTGGAAACATCCATTCATCTGAAAAACCCGACTAAAACGCTAGAAAAGTTAACTAAAAGAATCGCAAAAGAAAATGTCAACAAATTCATGAAAAATCAAGAAATTCTCTCTAAATTTTCGTGAAAACATTGAAATTTCATAGAAGTTTTGAATCTTTATTTTTCTGAGCTTGTGTTGCATTCTTTTGAAATTTCATCATCCCAAATGAAAGGGGAATAAAAAATCACACCAGATCGATTAATGAATTTTCTTTGATTTCAGCATCAGAATTTTGAAACTGAAATTCAAGAACAGCTCAGCAAAAGTTAGATGTTATAAAAAACTGTATCGGATGGCAAAAATCGTGTTCAAGCTAGAACATGATTTCCAATCAAAAATGATTTTTTTCAAAATCGAAACTCACAATTTCGAAGTTAAATATCCAGAGTTCATTCATTTTCGAATTTGATGTGATAAGAATAATTCTTGATTCAGTTTTGTTACTTATTCCTATTTTGAAACCAACAATTCACATTTTACATTTGTGTCCAACTTTAAATGTTTCTTTTTTTTGACACCAGCAATTAAATTTCAAGTTTTCAACTTTTAAAATTTCAAGTAAAAACTGTTAACTTACAATTTGACGTCGGAAATCTATGTTTCAAGATTCTAACATTAAAAATCTGTATGTGATCTTTTTGATGCTGAATTTTGGCTCAATGAATCAAGATCTTGAACTGTTGAACTTTGAAAATGAATACAAAACATCTCAAGTTACCAATTTCACAGCTCCGAAGCAACAAAACAAGCTGAATATCCTATAAATCAAAAATCCACGTGTAATATTTATATTTTCGGAAAATTTGATACATCCACAATATATTAGCACACAGTAGTGTAAATACTGAAAATTAACACATCTGTTCACAATCTCTGCTCTTCTACATGTGTTTTTCTTGTCCATGCGTATTTTTGCAGTTCTAAATAGAAACTTGATCCACTTAGCGCTCATTGATTCTTGAAATCCGAGTAAACTTCTTTTTTTTTCTCTTTATTGTTCTACACATATATATTTTCCCTATATCAGCCATGGACGTTCTTCGGCGATTTATGCCACGAAAAATGAAACGCGACCAATACTCCTTCGAATTGCTGAAAAGCAACTCGGCGATCGAGTTGTCCTCGACGTGTTCGCGACGTCGCGACTCGTCGCTAACAATGATGACGTCGTCGAGTCGTCTGCCGAGGAACTTTTCGCAGTATGATAGTATACGAATCGCGCCGGCGAGTCAGACAACGACGCCCACAACAAATACATCTCAAAAGGTAACATTTCCTGTTTTTTTGTGTGTATATCACTAGGAAAAAAAAAGAAAAATAGACTCAATGAGGGGTCGAACCCCTGACCCTTTGCTTTACAGTAAGAATCTCTACCTACTGTGCTATTGATTTGTGTATGTCACTTTGGACGTCAACAGGGGATTGAACTCCCAACCTCATGCTTGATAGTGAGAATATCGTTTTACTGAGCCATCAGGTCTCCTTTTGTATATTACTTGAAAAAAAGAAAAAAATATTGGCCCCACTAGGGGGTCGAACCCCTGACCTTATGCTTGATAATAAGAATCACTACCTACTGAGTTATTCATGTATATTACTTGCAAAAAAAAAACTATTTGCCTCAAGGGAGAAATGAACCCCCGACCTCATACTTGACAGTGGGAAACTCTACCTACTAAGCTATCAGGTCTCCTTTTGTGTATATCAATTGGGACGTCAAGGGGGATCGAACCCCTGACCTTATGCTTGACAGTGAGAACTCCTACCTAATGAGCTATTTAGTCCCAGAACATCTGAGCTCTGATGTACATAATTCGAGCCCTTATTTCTTTTGCTCAATTATCCACTTTATTTGTTAGCACTACATACATAGCTCAAAAGCTCAAAAAAAATGTGCTCAAGATCATTTTAATCCATCTCAAGCACCACTTAAAATTCAAGAACATAATAATTTTGTGACCTTTTCTCTAAACTCCAAAAATTAATCAATCACTCTTTTTTTTGGTCCACCCTCAATTATATTACGAAAAGAAAAAAAAGCGAAAATTAGGAATTCAAAACTTTTTGGGTGGGAAACAAAAAATGCGGAAAACAATAGAATCAGGGTTCCAAACTCGTTTTTTTTTCTCATTTTTATTTTTTTCTTTGCCTTCTTTTCTATAACCTAATTTTTGTTTTTGGGAGATGGTGAAAAAGGGCAGTTTTTTGAGTGATTGAGGAATTTCAGGGCAGGGGGGGGGGACCAAAAAGAAAACCAAATTTCAAAAAAAAAAACTCCAAAAGAAAAACTCCAAATTTTTTCTGCTGATCAACAATATGTGTCTAATTTTTCGTGAGCTCCGAACTGAGCTCAAAGTTTACTATAAAACTTCAAAATATCTTTTAGAACTTTTACGGTTTGGAAAAAAAGGGTTCTTCAACATAAAAATGCGATAGAAAAACAAATTTTCTTTTAAAAAACGTGAAAAATACTAAGAAAATATCACACCTAATCTGATGAAATTTTTTCGGTTTCAACGTTTTGATGAGTTGAAGTATTTTTCGGTCAATACTGAAGATTTTAATTTGAACTGCATATTGAAGTTAATAAATTCCTGAAACCGACATGCTCTATTTTTTAGCATGAAACTGACCAGTTGATTCTGAAAGTCTCCTGAAATGGACCGGATCAGAAAAAATCGAACCTGGTCTTACTTTTTAGATCAATTTCTTAATTAAAAATTGAATATATTTTTGAAGCCTTATTTTTGAAGCCTTTTTGAAGAGTTTATCTCTGAAAAGATTGCTTGGTTTTCAAAAAACTTTTTCTGGTTCGATTTTCAGAAAAATTGATCCAGGTCCAGTTTTTTTTCTGATCAGGCCCGTTATCTGTTTTCAAAAAAGGTTCAGAATTGAATTTCAATATCTCGAAGTACAAAAGCGCCTTATTTCAGATAAAATTCGAATTTCTTAGTTTTGACGCCAAATTTTGATTCCTCAAAAGTTACATTTCAAACTCTGATTAAAAAAAAAACAATTAAGATCATTTTCATTTTCAGAACTCTCTCTATCCCTCCTGTCATATTTTCGTATAGCTAAAAAAAGAAAAAAAAAACTCTTCATAAATTGCGAAAAAAAAACAACAAAAATTGTCATTATCTCCTCGTTACTCTATATTTTATTTCATTTTTTTCATTCCTTGTTATTTCTAATATGTGATTATTGAATAACAATTATTTTCAGCCATAAAATAAGAAAATAATTGGCAAAAATCACAATTATTTTCGTTTTTGGCGCCAAGCAGGAAATTGAAAATGATTTGTGGTTTTTAGTAGTACAAAATAATAGTGCATACAAAAACTGGGCGCAAAAATGTGCATGTTCTTCTCGGCTCGGCTTGGCTTGGCTAATCTCTCTTCTTCCTCTCGGGGTCCCTATAATTGCCACCCTCGCTCTCGCTGCTCAAAACGTTTTGTTTTGTTTTGTTTTTTGAAATTGATTTTTGTGCTGCCCTTTTCCTCTATTTCTCAAAAAATGTGGGTTGAAATCAAATAATAAAATTGTTATTTACACCTGGGTGGCGTTTTGAACATTTCCTGTCTAGAAAAAAAAGAAAACCGCACATGTGCGGACTCGAACCCAGGCCCCATGCTTGCGGGGTCAAGGCTGAACCACTTCGCCACCCGACTCATTTAAGGCTGTGGTACAAAACCCATATAGAAGAAAGTCGTTTTTTACAAATTGAAACTCGTGATTCTATTTTGAGAGAACAAAAAGGAAGTGTCCAACCGGAAGATTGTTAGTTTTCGGCCCAAGTGAAAACTATTTGGCACTTTTTCTATTCAACATCAATCTTCCAGACATCAAATGAATTAGCCGATTTTTGATCATACCGGATATTTAATTTTCACGCGTCATTTTAGCCAGCTCATCGAAAAAATACAGAAAAAAACGAGAAGGTTTTAGTGATAATTGGATTTTGTGCTGGCTAGAATGCAATGGAGAATGTTCTTTATTTTGAGAATTGTTTTGGGTGGCGTGGGAGTTTTGCATGGATTGTTGTCTGGGAATGGGTATAGATCTTTGACAAACCCCATTTTTCGCTAGAAACAGTATTAATCAGTTTATGACCATATGAGCAAGGGCATTGGTCCTTGACAAAGGTATTGTTGTCAAGCAACCAATCCTTAGGCAAGCCTATTCTATGTCAAAGCGCCGTTCCTTGACAAAGTTAAAGCTGTCAAGCAGCAGTCCCTAGACAAACCTATTATGTGTTAGGGTCTCGTTCCTTGACAAAGGTATTGTTGTCAAGAAACCAATCCTTAGGCAAGCCTATTCTACGTCAAAGCGCCTTTCCTTGATCAAGTTAAAGCTGTCAAGGCAGCTCTTCTTGATCAACAGATCGTTGTCAAGCAACCGATACCTAGACAAGGTTGATATGCGTCAAAGCGTCGCCCCTAGACCAAGGTAGCTCTGTCAAGCAGCAGTCCCTATGAAATCTTAATCTGTGTCAAGGCTCCGTTCGTGTGTCTCATTGTCAAATCTAGGTCATGCCAAGGCGCAGTTCCTAGACCGAAATATCTCTGTCAAGCAACAATTCCTTGGGTACCTCGGCATGCGTCAAGGCACTGTTCCTTAACCAAGATATCGCTGTCAAGCACCCTCTCCTAGGCAGTCCTGGTAAGCTTCCAGACGTTGCTCTTTGACAATCGCGCCTAGACAACTATAATTTTGAACGGAATCAAGTCCTACAATATCCTAATACTGGCCAAACCATCAAAAATGCTCTCAAAACCCCCAGTTTTGAGCCCAATTTTCTTTTTCTGGTTTTGTTTGCCTCATCGCCGCTCTTTGTCCCACGCAGCTCAGATCTAGTTCCTTTGTTTTGACCTATTTTTCACACTCTCTAGATGAACCCACTTCAAACTTCAATTTCATCGGCTCCATCCATCCATCCATCCAACCATCCATCCTACATCTCATCCAACTCCGCCCACATTTTTTTCTTCTTCTTCTTTTTTCTCCTCCCCCATCTATTTCCTTCTTCATTCATTCTTTCATTCTACCTACCTACCTTCCTATTCTGCTCTTTTGTGAAAAATAAAAATGAGCTGTCGAACTCCTACAGTACCCTACCAACCATACCATCTAACATCAAGCCCATTATCCCATTATCCAGTGGTAAATTTGGAAAATTCCAAGGGTTTATAGAGATTTTGAATTTTCAGAAGTCTGAAGAGGTGATTGATGTTTCTGAAGGCGAGATGACCGAAGTTACATCGTTGATCGGATTCGTTGCAGGACCCAGAGAACCTGGTTGTAGTTATGGGTAGGTTGAAAAAACAATAAAAGAAATTGAAGATAGTGGGGATCGAAACCATGACCTTTGGATTCAAAGGCGAGCGCTCTAACGGTTGCGTTATGCAAGCCACGATTGACACCCCCTCATTTTCCATAGAAATTTCAAATGTTTTTTTTGTTCAAAGTGGTTTTTTTTTCTTCTTCTAGTATTAAACATGTAAACCACCCCCTGAAACCAGGTGGTATCTGATTTCAACAAGAGAACAAAAATAAAGAGAAGCCGGAAGATTCTCCCACACACAGACACAGCCACAACAAATTTAGTCATGTAGAAGAAAAACATTATTTTAGTGGCCACCACTACTTTTTTTTTGATTGATGACTTTTTTTTTTGACTATTCTAATTCCTGGAATGTTTCGTTTCGCTGAAACATTTTTTTTATTCGCGGAAAATAAAAAAAGATCGGAAATTGATATGAGGCTGAAGCAGGAAATGCACAATTGAAACATGATCGAATTTCGGAGGAAAAAAGAAAAGATATTTTTGTTTCCAGTTTCGCTCAAGAGGATCCGTCATATGAGAAGTCGGTCAGCGAATGTCATGTGATTCAGGAGAAGAAGGATTTTGCTGAGGGTGTTCTTCTGAAGTGCATAGATAAGAAGCGTGAGTTTTTTTGGGCTCGTTGGGGTACCTTCAAGCTGTCAGGATCACTTGACAACTACACTTCTGTAAAGCAGCGGAGCCTACAGGGGCATTGGATCTATCAAGCAGCTGTTCCTTGAAGTAACTAGCTCACGTCAAGGAACGGTTTCTTGTGACACCTTGTTCTTGTCAAGAGTAAACTCTCTTGACGGTACATTTTCTGTCAAGGAACAGCGTTTTGAGGCACTCTTGCCTTGTCAAGGCACACTCGCTTGGTACCATAGTTTCTGCCAAGCAGCGGCGCCTTGTGACACCTTGTTCTTGTCAAGGGTACCCTTCCTTGACGCTATATTACCTGCCAAGCAGCCGCTCCTTGAGGTACCCTTATTTTGTCAAGGGTACACTCTCTTGGCGGTACAATGTCTATCAAGGAGCAGCGTTTTGAGGCACCTTGTTCTTGTCAAGGGTACCTTCCTTGACTCCATATTATTTGCCAAGGAGCAGCGCCTTGAACTACTCTACTCTTGTCAAGGGTACCCTTCCTTGACACTATATTACATGCCAAGCAGCC
This sequence comes from Caenorhabditis sp. 38 MB-2015, assembly GCA_900536415.3. NCBI lineage: Eukaryota > Metazoa > Nematoda > Chromadorea > Rhabditida > Rhabditidae > Caenorhabditis > Caenorhabditis quiockensis. The sequence continues at coordinate 33,202 of LR551129.1, forward strand.
GCTCCTTGAGGTATCCTTATTTTGTCAAGGGTGCCCTTTCTTGACACTATACTATCTGTCATGCAGCAGTGCCATGTGATACCTTGTTCTTGTCAAGGGAACCCTTTCTAGACGGTACAAAATCTGTCAAGAAACAGCGTCTTGAGGCACCTTGTTCTTGTCAAGGGTACCCTTCCTTGACACTATATTATCCGTCAAGCAGCCGCTCCTTGTGGCACATTTCTTTTGTCAAGGGTACTCTCACTTGACATCAAACTTTCTGTCAAGGCAGGCTCTCTTGACACAATCCTGTTTGTTAAGGAGCGGCGCCTTTAACAATCCTTTTCTTCTCAAGTAAACTCTTACTTCACCCCATACATTGTTTTTCTTCAAAAAATCGTATTTTTTCGTCCTCCCTATACACTCAAAGTACCAAACACCAGTACACACCCTCTCAAAATATTAATAATTAATTTTAATGAGATGCAAATCCCCTCTTCTTCCAGCACTATTTCCCTACTTGCATTTTGCACAATTTCGAAATCCGGAATACGGCCAACGCGTCAAACAAATATCCGATGTTGTCCGCGAGTGTACACCCACACAAGGAAGTCTCTATGGTGAGTCATATTATCAGGGTTACCTGTGAGCATACATGAAAGTTCATAAACCTTCTCTCTATAAATAGAAAAAAGAGGCTCGTCGTCTTTTGTTTATTCAATACTACTTTTAGTTAGCCAAACTAGTGGAGCAAGAAAAAAAAATGTATATTAAAAAGTAATATTTTTCAGGCGCCTACGATGAAGTGTATAGTATCCAGAAGACGGCCACCGTCGGCGAAACTCGTCTTCCAGCTCACCGTCACGCTGGATACATAGTCATCGGTTTCAAACTCCTTGACGACGCGTCAAAACAGCAAACCCTCGAAAAAACGTGGCTCTCCTGGTCGGGAGCTCGCGAAATCTACAAACACTCCCCGCGAAGTTGGAATTTGAGAAGGATCTCTTTAATGAGGTGCCCATCGAAGTGAGTTTGTCAATCGTATACATATGTAAAAAAATATTGTTGTTTGCTCCATTTTTTTCTCGGATTGACGTACATGAGAGAAAAATGAATAGGGTGATTAGAGATGTAGGTGAAGATCAGAGAACTATTGTGTTCAGATATTTTTCGGGTATTGGATTACTGTAGTCTGGTTTTTGGAAAATAGTTCCGTATATGATTAGTGGATTGGTTTTTATATTTTGTACTGTTTATCTATTTGACGCTTGACACCATAACTTCTGTCAAAGAGCCGCTCCTTGAGATACGTTTTTCTATCAAGGAACGGCCTCTTAGGGCATTCTCTTTCTGTTAAGGTACGATTGCTTGACGATATATAAACTGTCAAGGAGCGACGTCTTGAGGCAACTTTGACACGTCAAGGCATACTGTCTTGCCACTATGTTATCTGTCAAGGAGCGGTGCCTTAGGTCACTTTTTTTTCTGTCAAGGTAGGCTTGCTTGACGCCATATTAGCTGTCACGAAGCGACGCCTCGAGACACTTTCAACACGTCAAGGTATACTGTCTTGCCACTATGTTATCTGTCAAGGAGCCACTCCTTGAGGTACGTTTCTATCAAGGATCGGTACCTTAGGCCACTTTCTTTCTGTCAAGGTACGCTCGCTTGACGCCATATTAGCTGTCAAGAAGCGACGCCTTGAGACACCTTCAACACGTCAAGGTATACTGTCTTGCCGCTATGTTATCTGTCAAGGAGCCACTCCTTGAGATACGTTTCTATCAAGGAACGGCGCCTTAGGCCCCTTTCTTTCTGTCAAGGTACGCTCGCTTGACGCCATATTAGCTGTCAAGAAGCGACGCCTTGAGACACCTTCAACACGTCAAGGTATACTGTCTTGCCACTATGTTATCTGTCAAGGAGCGGTGCCTTGAGGTACCTTGCAGTTATCAAGGGTACTGTTACTTGACACCATACACACCCTGTTAGCCCAATGAAAATGGGAAATAGGTGAGAGGGAGGACGTGAGTGGAGACACAGACACGTTCAGCGGAGCAAGCACGCTCCTTTTCATTGCAAATCGTCTTCTCTCAAAAAAAATCAACATTTCGAACATTTAACTTCACGTTTTTGTTGTTGGCTTTTTCATTTTCAAAATAAAATAACATTTTCTGTGGCTTTTCCAAAAAGAAACACAAGAAATACACGTTTTTTTGTTCGATCGAAAAAAAACGTGAACACTTCAGCAAAACATCAAATTTTTTGCAATAAAAACTGGAAATGAACATGTGCATTTGCGCTCTAATGAGACTGTCTGCGTCTACACCTCACGTCCTCCCTCTCACCCTTTTACCTTTTAACAGGGTGTGCCATACTTTCAGCCAAGGAACGGTGCATTGAGACAACCTTCGTCCAAGGTTCTCCTAATACACTCTCTCTTTCCAGCCATCGAAATAGCAGTGTCGCCTCTCGTCCCTTCGTCTACATTCTCATGTGTGAATACGGTTCCATTCTCCACCCATCAAACACCATCCAAGCCTTGGACATTTGCGAGAGACTACGAGTTCGTAATTGTGGTCACATTGCTCTATATCAGGTGCGTTTTTTTTCTATTTCTCTGCAGACACAAAAAAGTAGGCGAAAATTGAAGTTTTCCTTCCGGAAATATCGTAGTTCCGGCCATTTGATGAAGCGAAAAATATACATGTATATGCATGAGTAAAATATGTAATTTTTTGCAGGTTCACACCGCATATAGTAGCCCAATCCCTACTCGAACATCAGCTCACTCATCCCCTTGCCACACATCAAATCAATACGCTGCTAGTTCCGCCGCAGCGAAGCGAACGCAAATGATGCGCGGATTTTCGCAAGACGTCGATGCGCAAAGCTTCAACAACGACTCCAACTCAATCGCAAGAAGGTCGAGATTATTGCGATCGCGTGAGAGAAGCTTCCAATACCTTGATGACTATTATCATCACACTTATCAACACCAATCAACATCCGAGCAATTCTAACAATCATGTTCATTTAAAAACATACACTTTGATATTTTACATAGTTTGGGGTTCAACCCTTATCCCTTCGGGTTTTTGTCATTCTTCCTTCATACATACGTATTTTTCAAAAAACCACAACACACATATTTTGTACGACTGTTAGCTTGATTCTTTCTATAAAATGAACTTTTTTCCAAACATGTTTGTTGGCTGTCAATTGTGGGGAGGCCGGCCTGTTCCTAATCAATCCAAATATACCGGTTCATGCCAACTTCTGCTTGGTCAAAGTGAATAGTGGATAACTGATTGTGTTATAATGGGAGACCACGGCCTGGTCCAGTCCTGAAGAAAGTAGTCTTATCTTTTTCATGTTGATGTGCTCTTCAAGATAAGCTGTATTCCAAAATAATTTCATTTCCTTGACAAATATAATACATTCATAGGAAAATAGGGTGTCGGCACAACATCCACATTTCTTCAACAAATCCACTGCTCGACGCTCTCTCCACATTGTGCCCAAACAAAGAGCATCTGGAGCATTTGAGCCAACTGGCAAGCAGTGGAATAATGATGAGCCATACATAACAGTTGCTGATTGACCAAGGTTGGCTCGATCCTGGAAGTTAGTTGAGCGGTCAAGAACATATCATAAATCAAGAAAGTTTTCAAAATATTCTAAAGATGTATGAATAATAAATGTGCTTATATACATATGTATGTATGTACATGTAAGTTGGTCAAAAACTAGCGAGCCATGTGAGCATAAAAAATAACTCACTTGATACACATTACTGGACCCTCCAATCTCGATCATTGCGAATAATCCATCATCTTTCAAACATCGATTGATCTCAATTATACACTAGAAAATAAAAAAAAAACTATCTGACATTTTGAAATTGAACCTACCAAATCTGGTCGCGTTTGGTCGTGACATGCATCAAAGATCAGTACAAGGTCAAAAGTTTGAGTCAACGATTCAGGCATTTTTGCAGCATCGCATAGAATGAAATCAAGGTTTTTGAAATCGGAACCATTGGATTGTCTAAAAAAATTTGCTCCCGATATATTTTAGCTTGAAATAATTTTCTCGAATGACCTACTAGACACTACCTTAACTTACTTTCTAGATTTAGCTACATCTATTGCATCGGCTCCTATGTTGATGAGTTATCAACCTTTTTGATTTATCACTATACGAAAACCAATATCCGGCCGAATTCAATAACAGTTTTGTTGTGATACTGTGCAAACGCCCACTTTAATTGATATTGCTCAATATAAAAGAGCGTTGTGTTGTATTATTTTTGTCATTCTTTTATAATGTAATAAACTATTATTTATCGTGGTGTCAAATTGGATTCTCTACATCCTATATCTAATCCCGTAAAATTTGATTTCGGATACTTCTCAGCTAACAAGGTTGAATGAAATCCTTTACCACATCCAACATCCAAAACCCTGATCCCATTCTCCAATTTTTGTCGAAGCCCATCTCCCAAAGAATCAATAAAAGCGGTAAATAAATGCTTCTCATGAAGAGATTTACTCAAGTTCCCCATATATTCTTGAAACTTGGCAAACTTGGAATAATCCAAACCACATGGTCCTTCCTTTTTGAAACATTTTAGAAGATCTTCAAACGGTTCCAACACCGTTGCCATTTTGCCATGTGCAATTACTGAGTAATCATTGGATGTTAGATCAGCTATATTCTCCGGAGCGATATAGAACTTCTCATCTTCAGTGACCTCGATGATTTCACCACAAGCCAAGCAATTCAGCCATTCTCTGATGTATCTAAATTATAGTCGTTTTGTTAAAACAACTTTAATAATAATAATAACTTTTATTTACAAATAATCACACACACAAAAATTTAAGAACATTATTCAGTAGTAATGTATTCACAAGGTAGACAGGTAGAAATATTTTTGTTATAGGTAATTAATTGAAATAAAAGGATACAGTGGCCTTGATCCCGACAAAAGAATCACGTGGCCAAGGGGTTACATATTAAATCATTCTTGCACCAGAGCTGATGTTCATTTGAAGAAGTCGGCGGGGAGATTTTTGATCATTTGTTGTATTTGTTTAGTAGACATATCATCAGCTATTAAAACAGCGAGGTTGTTCCAGTGGGGAATGTTTTTTTTCCCGAAAAACGATGTTAAAGGACACTTTGAAGTAAGTTTTCTTCTCATTCCATACCTTTTTGATTTCATACTACTAACGTAATTATCTAGACTTGGGAAATGAGCAGCTCCCGAAATTAATCCATACATCGTCTGAAGCTGCATTTTATTGATGCGGTGTTCTGTACTGTAATAATTCGATTTATTCAGTCGATCTTCATACGACTCATAGGAGATGTTACACCTCCGAAAGACGACTTTCGTGTACGATCTAAGGGGTCTAAAAATTTTTATATATTGCTCGGCCTCTTTGAAGTGGAAGCATTTGAAAATTTCAAGGCAACGCCTCATAGTTTTCTGGACAACTGAATTCACATGATGTGTGAAGTTCAGCCTCTCGTCAATGTAAACTCCTATATATCTAACTACTTTAACTTTCGGGATTTCGACTCCGTCAATCCAATACTTAGTGCGACTGTTGTGACGTCCAAGGTGAAAAACTTTGAAGATGTGATTTACCTCTCCTTACAACCTGCAACTTCCGCAAGTTCAGCTGATAAACAAGGTTTATCAAACTTTGACAAAAGTTTGAAAAGATCTAGCCGATTACCAATATTGATAGCATTCGAGATCACAGAATGAACTGCGATTTGCTGAAAGTAAAAATGTGAAGTTGATTTTTCAAAAAAGTGGAACTTACAAATAGTCTTTCTTTCATAGTTATTTTTGGGCCAAAAAACACATCAAATTTTGAATACATCATTCCGTCTAAGTTTGGATATACTAGATTTCCACTGGGATTTTATTACCGTACGTTTTGAAAACCTAAACAAAAAATAAAACAAAAATAACATTTATGGGCGTATTGTTTATGTGTTCAAAGTTAAATCAGAAAGTACAAATGTGTTAAAATATTTTTTTTTCTATCTTAACAATCAACAAAACAAAAAAATCCAGTGATTTGAGTTCAGCTACATTAATTGTGATATTAATTGTATATATAGAAGAAAATCGAGCTCTATAATTGAAAAACAATTATCAAAAAAAAACTCACAAATAATCTCTCTTTCATCGTTTTGTGACCAGACATGTTTGTGCCAACAATGATCCGTCTCTTGGTGCCTTTTTATATCATCTTTTATCGTTTCTGATTTTGACAAAAGTCACGTTCACAATGAATAATTGATCTTTTTAATGCTTTTCGGGTGCAAAATTGTAAGATTTCAACAAAAAATTGAATGAGACAAAAATTTATTAAACATCTATCTCAACTTTATTGAAAGGATTGAACAAATTTTCAACCTGAAAATTAGTATGAAAATTTTCAAATCACCAAAATTGAAATTAAACTTGATTTTTGTTAGATAACATTTTTACAAACCTGTTTGAAGAATATAAGATATGTACGTATAGTATACCGGTGAAGTTTCGAGTAAATAATATCCAGGTCAATTGAGGAAAAAGAATTTAACATAACACCGATACTTTTTTAAACCAAAATTGCATCTTTTACCTCAAACAACCGACTCAAAACGAAGTCAGAATTACTGCTGTTTTTGTCCCTATTAGAATTTTTGTTCCAGATCTTTGCTAGAACATTTTCATCACCGGATACAGCTAGTAAATATTTCGAACAAATATAAAAATTCTTTATTTTCTAGACAAATACAATACATTCAATGGGAAGTATGGGGTGGGTACAACTTGAACATTTTCAAATCCACTTTTGTTCAACAACTCCACCGCGCGACGTTGACCCCACATTGCTCCATAACAAAGAGCATCTGGACAGTTCGAACCGACTGGCAGACAATGGAACATCGAGCATCCATAGAGAAGCGCAGCTGATTGGCCAAGAGTCGCGCGGTCCTGGAAAAAAAATATATATCATATTGATTATTTTTCACTTCTATGTATGCTGGCAATCAAAAAACGGTGTCCCAGTATCAATAATTTTCAACGACACACTAATCTGTGATCATGATATTTGATAAATTAGGAAATATCAAATACTTTTTCTATTAAATGGAATATCAATCTTGTTTTTTTGAACTATGTTGATTATCAATATACAACCAAGTCATGATTATATGAAATTGCATTTGAGCTCACGATCTTCTGGATCATATATTTTCAGAGTCTGCTTTAACCAAGAAAGTTCATTTTGGTCGCCAACCCAAAAGGTAAAATATGATTTGAACAAAATTTATTTCCAGAACCACGAACACGTATACTAATTATGGGCTATTATAACTATTAGTGTAATTTTCAATTTTTTCCATTTTAAAATAATGTTTCAAAGATTCTTTAATACTTTTGGTGAATTATTTTCTAGTGTTTCCCCACCACTCTACCTTGTGAACATTACTTGACCCTAAGATTTCGATCATTGCAAACAATCCATCATCCTTCAAACATCTATTGATCTCTTTTATGCACTAAACATTCATAATTTATCTATCTATTCTGAATTGTTTCACCCACCAAATCTGGTCGCATCTGATCATGGCATGCATCAAAGATCAATACCAGATCAAAACTTTTGGTCCAATCTTTAGGCATGGTTGAAGCGTTGCATTGAAGGAAATCGAGATTTTTGAAAACAACACCGTTTGATTGTCTATAATGAAACAAAACTGGATTGGTTTTTTTTTGTCGAAGATCATCACCTTCTGGATTTAGCAAACTCGATGGCGTCGGTTCCTAGATCAAGTCCAGTAAATTTAGATTTCGGATACTTCTCAGCTAGAAGCGATGAATGAAAACCATTACCACAACCAACATCCAAAACCCTAATCCCATTCTCCAATTTTTGTCGAAATCCATCTCCCAAAGAATCAATAAAATCCGTAAATAAATGTTTCTCATGAAGACTCTTGCTCAAATTCCCCATAAATTCTTGGAACTTGTCGAATTGTGAATAATCCAAACCACATGGACCTTCCTTTTTGAAACATTTTAGAAGATCCTCAAAGGGTTCCAACAGTGTAAACATCATGCCATGCACAGTCATTGAGTAGTCATTTGATGATAGAACTTCAATATTTTCTGGGGCGATATAGAACTTCTCATCTTCCGTGACCTCTATGATTCCACCACAAGCCAAGCAATTGAGCCACTCTCTGATGTACCTGAAACATAGTTTTTTTTAATTGTTGAAGAACTGTCAATTCTTCTATGAAGTCACCTTTCCTTACAACCTGTGACTTCAGCAAGTTCCGCTGGTAGACAAGGTTTATCGAATTTCGACAAAGATTTGAAGAGATCTAGCCGATTTCCAATGTTGATAGCATTCGAAATCACAGAGTCTACTGCTATTTGCTGAAAGTAAAAATGTGAAGTTGATTTTTCAAAAAAAGTGGAACTTACAAATAGTCTTTCTTTCATAGTTAATTTTGGGCCAAAAAACACATCAAATTTTGAATACATCATTCCGTCTAAGTTTGGATATACTAGATTTCCACTGGGATTTTATTACCGTACGTTTTGAAAACCTAAACAAAAAATAAAACAAAAATAACATTTATGGGCGTATTGTTTATGTGTTCAAAGTTAAATCAGAAAGTACAAATGTGTTAAAATATTTTTTTTCTAACTTAACAATCAACAAAACAAAAAAATCCAGTGATTTGAGTTCAGCTACATTAATTGTGATATCCATTATCGTTTCTCTATACTGTCTATTTTATATAAAATGTTATCAATCTCACACAACATTGATAAAAATCACGTTCGCATTTTTGTTACTGAATATTTGATCTTTGAGATATCAAAATATCTTGTTGACAATGTTGTCTCAATTTTTTCGGCTGAAACAAAGATAAAATTATTTTAGGACAAATTTTTAACATGATGAAGTTAGGTTATCTATGCTACTCTCCGTTCTTTTATTAAAAATGTTTTTAAACATCGAACATTTATCCATGAATCATAGAACATTCATATCCTAGTTGATCAAAATTCATCAATTAGAAACTATTGTGTTGTATATAAATCATTTGAGTTCAACAAGTTCACATCATTTTCAGTATATTTCAGTCAAACATCATGAAGAAACCATCAGATTTTGAAATGTCATTTCTCTACGTTCTATTGAATGGGTACACACTCAATCAGAATTATTATAACTGCTCCGATCCATCAGCGATTCAGGGGATCAACATGAAGCAACCATTTTTTGGTTGGTACTTCTTGGCATCTGGAATTTTTTTTGTTGTGAGTTCAGGTAACCTCCCCCGAAATAACCACAATTATTTTAATAGGCTCTTTATATCCCATGCATTATTGCTCTTCTAAAAAGTGATTTATTGAAAACATCATGTTTCAAAATAATGCTTTGTCTATCAATCTTCGATATATTATCAATTATCGTGAGCTCATTTGCAACTGGCTTTTTCGCTCTCGAAGGTGCAAATTTTTGCGATTATCCTAGAGCTATCTTCACCCTTGGTGCAATGGGGCTAGGCGCATGGATGGGTGGATGTCTAGGATGTGTCATGTTAGCTATTAATCGGTGTTGTGATCTAAATCCGAATTTGAAATTGAGATGGATGTTCATAGGCCGTAGAACTTATGTAGTTATCTCTTTGATTATTGTCTACGCTCTCTATTCTTCGTTCTTTATCAAACCACCCCTATTCTCCTCAGAGTATATCACATGGTTATTCAACCCTCGAATAAACTCAAATCCATTATGGTATATCAACCTGGAACACACAACGAATAATTGTGTAGTGTCAATATGCATAACTTCTCTGTATACTTACTTGTGTCTCCTTTTCATCCATAAATCCCGACATGCTTCATCTGATACAGTAAGCAAAACACAACGACAAGTATTTCTTCAATCTGTGTTGATTTGTTCCTTCAACGCATTGGCTGCATATATCTACGTCTACATGCAATACTTCTACTCTCCTCCTATTGTTATAATTGTTGGTCAAATCGCATGGCAGTGGAGCAATGGTATCTGTCGATTTTATTTCAAGAAATTTACAAAGAAAATTTTCCAGGCTCGGTGTGCATCGTCTATCTCACAATGAATCGTACAATCCGCGATGGTGTCTACAAAATGTTCATCCCAAAGATGTTTTTGGACAAAACCAAATCCAAGGCTCAAACCATTCCAACAAGAAGTCAAACGAACCAATTGGCAGTGTCAAGTACGAGTCCGGTCGCAACAATTTTTTAAATTGATATTTATAAATGTTTTTGAAACGTACTGACTTGATTCGAAGATATGACTCATGGTTTTTTGATTGTTGAGTTCACTTCAGCAAGCTCAGCTGGTAAACAAGGTTTATCGAATTTCGATATTAATTTGAAGAGATCTAGCCGATTACCAATATTGATAACGTTGGAAATCACAGAATCTACAACAATTTGCTGAAAGTCAATTAGTCACAAATAATCTCTCTTTCATCGTAGGTTGAGTAGTCATTTTCGAAAAACTGAAGTATCGAATGAATTACAAACCCGTTAACGTCGACGGAGTCAACTTTTCATAACAAGCAAACGTGAACAGCAAGGTGTGGGATCCAGCTCAGACTCGCAGTTACATATTTAGAGGGTCAATAAGATCATATCTCAGCTTGAAGAAAAAATTACGTTGAATACAAAAAAGGTAATGTGAAAAAAAAACTTATTTTTAGGTCAAAAAATTGAGTTTATGTAATGAACAGAAAGTAAACTCAAAACAAGAATAGGTGTGTGTTTGTTGTTTATCACTTTGATAGGTCAAATCTAAAAGTACATATTTTTAACTTTTTATTTGACAACTGACGTTTGGGCCATTCGACAAGTATAATAATCAAAACACCGTTCAGAGGGACAAAGTCAGGTTGACTCGTCCCGGATATAAGGACTCACAGGCAAAAATAAGTATCTTTTTTTTTCCGCGGTTTTTTAAGGCGGTGTTTGCACACAATTGCGCGAAATTCAAAAATGACTTTTTTTTTGTTTTTTTGTTCCAGATGAGTGTAAATAAGACTAAAAGGCGAAAAGAAGTCATTGTGGGAAGTGGGAGAGACTGGCATAACATAAACTGGCACATTTTACGACCTTGCAGAAAGAATATTCCATGTTTCACAAAATTTGGCAAAAAAAATGGAAAAATAACGTTTTATGTGTAATCTGAACAGTTTCAGAGAAAGATATCAGTGTATTGGTTATAAATCGGAATATATTCTTCATTTTCCACACCAAATCAACGAGTTTGCGGATATTTAGCCAATAATATCACGAAATATTTTAAAAATTTTGAAAATATTCTCTCGAAAACTGTGCGGCAAAAGCGCACATTTAGTGTGCGGACCATTGCCATTTTCAGACGCGACATTCTCCTCCCATTTTTGCAGAAACATGTTTTTTATTTTGGAAAAGTCCGTAACTAATTTTTTCTGAAGAAAAAATACTTTTTTTTTCACTGTGGGACTCTCGGGCCATTATCTTTTCAGTGATTTATTGAAAACATTATGTTTCAAAATGGCTTTTTTGCTTTAACATCTGTGATTATCCGAAGAGAATTTCCACGTTGGGCTGCATTGGATTAGGCGCATGGATGGATAGATGTTTAGTTAGCCGTAAATCGTTGTTGTGACCTAAACCCGAAGAGATGGATATTCACAAGACGCCGATCTTATACAGCAATCTCCATGATAGTTGTTTACGCTCTTTATTCATAATTCCTTATCAAGCCACCATTATTCTCCTCAGAGTACATCACATGGTTGTTTAATCTTCGAATAAATCTGAATCTATTGAGGTACGTATCAGCCTAGAACGCTAATTTCAAAGATTATTGTGAACGAAACCATGTCGAAGACTCAAACCATTCCAACGAAGTCAAAAAATCGAGTCGAGTACCAGTCCAACCATTTTTTGAATAAAAGTTAGATCAACGACTGTGTTTTTTTATAGGTAAATCCGTTTCATCAAAAGTTTGATCTGGAGCCAATATAAAATGGAGGTTTATAGTTGTTTTTTGAAAATAATCCACTGGACTTGAGTTTGACCCCTTTCAGTTCGAGTTGGGTCTCACCTTCATGTCAAAAATTACTGTCCCTTGAAGACTGAGTGAGTCGGAGATGGTTGGTATCTGGGGTCAAACCCCTAGAGACCTCAACCTAGAGATTACTAGCAAAAATCACTACCACTTAACTATCCACGAATCTGTAGAGGAAATTGCAAAAAATGTGTTCTTCGTAGTCGTTTTTCTCTGAAAAATTCTAACAATTCAATTCGTGGACAAAAACCAATCTAACCAAAATGAAATATTTATAAAAAAGATGAAGAGAACAAAAATAAAATGAATGAATACATTGAAGACGCAAATCATAGCGATCAAAACTCAAACAAATCAAAAAGCAGTACACTTGGAATTTCAACAGCTTTGGGTTGGGTAAACGGGCACCCACACGCTTTGAATGGGAACTCCCACTTGCCCACACGTATGGCTAAGAAATCTGACGTGCAGGCTTCAAATAACGAAACTTAAAAGTGCGTGTGTGTTGATGTTTCAACGAAAATTGAGGGGTTTGAAATATATAGTTTTCTGTTTTTGATTATGTATGTACAAGTGCACCTAAAATTTTCACATTCACTACAAATTTTCCGATTTGGCACACTTTTTCTGTACACAAATCAAAGGAGATGTGTAGTCTTGTTTTTCTATCCTTTCTTCAAAAAATCACAGACTATTCAGAAAAATATAAATTCTGCAAATATCAAAAATATACAGTCATTTTATTCTTGAAGTCTGTTCCAAGATTGTGTTCTCTGGTTCTCTTTTTAACGAAGTGGGCAAAAGTCATCAGCTAGTTAGCTGAACGTACTTCTCAATTCCACTAAGCTCTCCTGTCTAAGCTTTATCTAAACCTAATCTCAATTGTTTTTCATTTCTCTGAAAAACTCTTTTGTTTTAGTTTTTTACCTAAGATAATCCGAAAATTTGCTCATTTTTCCTTCTTAATATTTTTCATCGAAGAAAGAAATATGGAGAGACCACCATCGAATTATGAAATGTCATTGTTCTATGTGATTATCAATGGTTATACTCTGAACCAGAAGTATTATAATTGCACGGATCCAGAAGCGATGCAAGATCTCAATGTGAAACAGTATTTTTTTGGATGGTACTTCTTGGTGACCGGAATTACGTTTGTGGTGAGTCAGAGCGTTTTCCCGTGGTTACCCAGTCACTCCCATTTCGACACCCCTTTTTGTTCGAGTATGGGGGCTAATGTGTATCCGAGTACTAAGTTTGAAATCCAACTGTTGTTCTAAAACAAAAAGGCTTAGAATCTTGATTATCCTGAATTCACAAGCTCAATCCATTTCGAAAAAAATTGTAAAAAATAACTGGGTTGAGTTTGAATGAGCTTCTTTTTGCACCGTGTTATTAATTTTGTGCTTTTTGAGGTATACAGAGTGAATCTAACCCGTCACAATATGCTCATCGTAACCTATCCCACTTCCAGACTCTCTACATCCCTTGTGTCATTGCTGGTTTGCGAAGTGATCTCATGAACACATCCTGCTACAAAATCATGCTCTGTCTCTCTATCTTCGATATCCTCTCCCTCACGGTCAACTCCATTGCAACTGGCTTCTACGCTCTCAAAGGTGCTAATTTCTGCGACTATCCAAAGAGCAACTTCACTCTTGGTGCGATTGGAATGGGCTCTTGGATGGGTGGATGTCTATCATGTATTATATTGGCTATCAATCGTTGTTGTGATTTGAATGCTAATTTGAGATTGAAGTGGTTATTCGTTGGAAAGAATATTAGAATCCCTTTGGGGTTGATTATAACATACGGTGTTTTTGCGATATTTTTCATCAAGCCTCATGTGTTCTCCTCAGAGTATATCACATGGTTCTTCAATCCGAGAATCAACTTACATCCGGAGTGGTATATTAATTTGCCACATACAACTAACAATTGTGTGGTATCAATATGTACAACATCTTTGTACACTTATTTGTGTCTTCTACTCTTCCACAAGTCTCGCCACGCTTCATCTGATGCCATCAGCAAAACTCAACGACAAATCTTCCTTCAATCAGTCATAATTTGCTCATTCAACGCAGCCGCTGCTTATATCTACGTCTACATGCAATACTTCTACGCTCCCCGGTTTTTAATGATCATTGGTCAAATTGCATGGCAATTCAGTAATGGTAAAACTTCTTTGATGTGTATAAAGAGAAAAATGAATTTTTAGGCTCGGTGTGCATCGTCTATCTCACAATGAACCGTACAATCCGCAACGGTGTTTTAGAACTGCTCCTTCCAAAGACAGTTCTAGAACGAATCAAACCAAAGTCTCAAACCTTCCCGACTAGAAGTCAAACCAATATCAGAGGGGCGACAAGTACCAGTGGTATCGCAACAGCCAATTGAATACTAATTTTAATTATGCATGTAGTTTTTTTTCCTAACAAAAATCGTGAAACCCATTTATTTTTTGACTTTGACCTTCCTTTGTAAACAATAAATATAACTTATATTCTTTTGAATTGAAATGTTTTTCCAGAAGACATCATTTCTCTATTTCGACTTGGACAACGATCCATTTTTCTGTCTTCTACAGGATGTTAAAAATAAAAAGCAATTTCCGCATATAACCCAAAACAAGCACCTCAGAATACGGAAATCATATCGATTTTATCCTATGGAGTCTCCTACCAACTTTGAAATGTCTCTTCTCTACGTGATTCTCAATGGTTTTACACTTAATCAAAAATATTATAACTGCTCCAACTTAACAGCAATTCAATTGGAAAATGTTAAACACCCTTTTTTGGGTTGGTACTTTTTGGTGACTGGTATTGTCTTTGTTGTGAGTTGAGCAAAAATCAGTCTTCGAAAAACTTAATGAGAATATTTTTCAAAACAGGTCCTTTATATTCCATGTATCATAGCTCTTTTGAAGAGTGATTTGTTGAAAATGTCTTGTTTCAAAATAATGCTCTGTCTATCAATCTTCGATATTGTTTCACTTTTCACCAACTCAATCTCAACTGGCATTTTTGCTATAAAAGGAGCAAATTTTTGTGACTTTCCAATGAGTATTTTCATCCTAGGAGCTATCGGATGTGGTTCATGGATGGGTGGATGTTTAGGATGTATCATGTTAGCTATCAATCGTTGCTCTGATCTGAATGCGAATTCAAAATTGACATGGATATTACTTAGAAAACGAGTTTATATCGTGATAACCATTATCATTGTTAACACTCTTTACTCCATTTTTCTCACAAAACCCCCATTGTTCTCTTCGGAATATGTCACATGGTTTTTTGATCCACGAATCAACTCAAATCCTTCTTGGTACACCAACCTAGAACATACGATTAATAATTGTGTTGTATCGGTTTGCACAACAATATTATATATGTCTCACATTACGTCAAAAATCACGTGATTTTTCGAATACAATTAGCAAACTACAACGACAAGTATATATACAATCTGTGTTGATATGTTCATTCAACACAATCGCCGCTTATATTCACGTATATATGCAATATTTTTACTCTCCACCAATTGTGATGGTAGTTGGACAAATCGCTTGTCAATGGGATAATGGTATGATATCTCACAACGATTCACAGAGAAAATAAAACTAAATTTAAGGTTCAACATGTATCATTTATCTGACGACAAACCATTCCATTCCAGCCGATATTTATGAAATGCTCATTCCAAAAAGATTTCGAGATCGATTCAAAGTTAGTGCTAAAAAACCCAAAAATGTTATTAAATGGTGTTTTTTTCTATTTTCAAATATTTATCTACAAATGGTATCGCAATAACAAACTGAATTTCTAAGATCAAGTTGTACTTTGAATTTATTTTTTTGTCAATTATGAAACGATTATGAAAATTTTTATTGTAAATGAAAGTTGTTGCATTCATTGTGAATTGTAGGAACCTATACTTTCGTTTTCTTTATTTTTGGTAAGTCCGTTCGTTTTTTATTATTTAAATTTTCCGTAAATTTGCTAAAACTTGTAAATTTTCAAAGTTTTCCCGGTAGATCAAGATTTTGAAGAAGAATCTGAAGATCCTTCTTCAAAATCTACGAGATGACATTTATGTCTAAGATTTTTGTTAAGGCTTAAAACGATCATTGAAAAATGTGAAGCGGGAATTTTCAGCAGTTTTTTGCTGAAATTCTGGAATTATAGACAGATGGTTATTTCACCTGCCAAAAAAAAAAAAAAATACCCACACAAATGAAATTTTCAGTTCATTCACCGTTTGTAGACCCAAGCTTCACACAATTATACACAGATCAAAAAAATTTGGGAGTCTGATGAAAATTAATTTTTCAAATTGATTTCAAATTTTTTTTTTCAGATGATTCTCAAGACTTTTTAAAATCAGTTTCAATATTTTTCGCAGTATTATGCAAGTGAGAATAATTTTGATTAAACTGCTTGAAAGTTTTTTGATCTTCTGTGTGGTCACTGAAGTCTATTGATTATTTTTTTTTTGAAAGTAAATCAAGTTGTTATACTGCTTTGTTCATTTTTCTTCATTGTTCACATGTACATATTATCGAAAACCGAACAAGTAACTGGCTAAATACATCATTTTTATTCTTTTGTGTTTTCTAATTTTCATTCTTGTTAACGTCGTAAAATATAATACTTTTAATGATATCTGCAACTTAAATGAATATCAATCGATGAAGTTTCGCCGTAATGAAGAAGACGAGAAGCCCAAGAGTCCCCAATTATAGAACTGTATTATAAGGTGTGCTCCAAAAAGTTGTCGTTCTCTCTTGCGGGAGATCGACTCTCAATTGATGAAAAGAATTTCAAGTATAGAATTACAAGTATAAATCTTTTTTTTTTTAATGTTGAATTTCTTTCTCAATAAATGATTCAAATAGCATGTTAATAGGAAGATGCGGGTTAACCATTGACATTACGTACGTACGCAGGCAGTGCGTTTTGGTATTTGCGTACAACATAACGTGTAGTTCTCGGGAAAAAAACGGCAAGCGTGTCGCAAGGCTTTTCCCTTGTCGCAAGCTTGCGGCAGTTTGTCGCAAACTTGCGACACATTTTTTCTGGCGCAAGGGTGTCGCAAGCCGTGCAGTAGTTTTGCTGCTAGATGTCGCAAAGCTTGCGACTATTGGCGCAAGAACACCGCAAGCCTTGCGACAGCCGAATGTCGCAAGTTTGCGACAAATTGCCGCAAGTTTGCGACAAACTGTCGCAAGCTTGCCGATTTTTCCCCGAGTTACACAGTTCCTTTTCATGCAGTAGCTACGAACGCAGCAAGCGTTAAACACTATGCGTGTATACCTAATCTTTGACCTCATTCCATTACAAATAACATCATTTTCCAAGAACCAAAGTGGTCATTTCAATACATCTCACGTTCTCATTTACGTACTCATTCAATAGTATTTTCAAACTCCGAACATTCATCATTTTATTAATACTTATGCGATCAAAAATCCAACAATCAAGAGTCTATTGAAACGTCGGGTATAAATCTGACTTTCTTTTTACAAGTTCAGAACATATTTATTCATCATAAATTTTTTTAGATCAGAAATCATCTCATCCTTCCAAATAGATATGTGTATCTGAATGAGTAATCTCAAAACCAATAATTTTCCTCCCATCATTTGTTGTCCATATATTTGCAATTATCATTATATCTCCTGAGTTTTGCTTATTACCATGTGTGGTATTATCCAGTATTATTTGGAATTCACCTGCTCAAATAGTTATTCTTGTCTTAGGCTAGATATTAGCGGAAGTTACAGTATCTCGACTCGTGAAATGATGGCGTTGTCCTTTTTCGAAGCACTATATATATTTAAGATTTAATATAGTTTTAAATTCTCGGTTTTTGTTCTTATAATTCACCCCTTCCTATAGACTCTGAAAAATATAAAAATAGATGAATTAAGATCCCGTTTTTCGAATTTTGAAAAAAGTGTTAAATTTCTGTGTAATTTCTTATGAGAAGTTTATTTATGGGTGAAATCAAGTTAACTCCTGACATCATCACACAAAAAAGTAACCTAATTTAAAGAAAAAAATACCGCAAAATATGAAAAAAATATATTTCCCGGCGGAATACGATTTGCAATTTTAAAGCCGATATAACCAGTTTGTATGGTGAAGCTATATATCTGAAATTCAAATTATACTTTTACCATGACTTTATGAACATGACTCACATCATGGCTAGCCTGCTGGTGTTCAATATTCAAGATACTAGGCAAGCCAGAAACACACCCTGTTAGCCCAATGAAAATGGGAAATAGGTGAGAGGGAGGACGTGAGTGGAGACGCAGACACGTTCAGCGGAGCAAGCACGCTCCTTTTCATTGCAAATCGTCTTCTCTCAAAAAAAAATCAACATTTCGAACATTTAACTTCACGTTTTTGTTGTTGGCTTTTTCATTTTCAAAATAAAATAACATTTTCTGAAAACTGGAAATGAACATGTGCATTTGCGCTCTAATGAGACTGTCGTCTACACCTCACGTCCCCCCTCTCACCCTTTTACCTTTTAACAGAGTGTGAGAAATAGCGTTTGCCGTGAACTGATTCATTTTTTAAAGCAACACCTGATGCTAAAATTATTGTCTGTTTTAATGATCAACGATAACAAATACTGAAAGTATGACGTGTTCTCTATTACGGACAAAAAAAATGATTACGAAAAGTTCAAAAATGATAATTTCATATTATAAAAACGTGTATTGTGGTAATTTAAATCTGAGCTCCCATGTGAAATTCGAATGGCTGAAACTCACTTCGCAAAAACAAACCCAACAAAAACCATATCACATTTCTAAAATTTATCTTTTTTTTTTTGAAATTCTCCTAACTTTCTAATTATTGGGTTTCCCTATTACCAAGAAATATATCATGGGGGAACAAAACTATGTATTTTTCTCACTTTTTTCTCTCTAGTAATAGTCATGTAGATTTTTCTCACTACGGTTTCAAGAAATCTTTGCTTTTCTAAACGTATAATTAACGCGACAGTTTTGTCTGAAAACAACAGTGTATTATGACTAGTCGGTGGAGTTTTCACTTTTTTTGGTGACTCGAATTTCAAAAAAAAAAAATCTTTGTCTGTTGAACGTGACATTAGGGAACAATAGAAATTTTAATCCAAGGATCAGGATGAAAAATTTCAAGTTCTGACTACTGTTCAATTGAAATCCTATTCTTCCTGTTCTTTACAATTCTTTGAACTTTGATTTGCAATCTATCTGAATCACTGAGCAAATTTTTCCAGGTTTTCCAGAAATCACCAAAACCAAAAAATGGAAGAATATCCATCTGACTATGAAATGTCTCTTCTTCACGTGATTCGAAATGGTTTTACGCTCAATCAGAAGTATTATAACTGCTCCGATTCAACACCAAATCAAATGGAAAAAGCGAAACACCCTATTTTGGGTTGGTATTTCTTGGTGACCGGTATTACTTTTGTGGTGAGTTCAATAGAGTGACATTAATATAATAACATCCCATATATTTTTTGTTTCAGGTTCTCTACATTCCATGCATCATTGCGGTTATTCAAAGTGATCTTATGAAGACGTCCTGCTTTAAAATAATGATATGTCTCTCTGTCTTCGATATTCTCTCCCTTATCACTAACTCAGTCGCAACTGGCTTTTTCGCTCTCAACGGCGCGAGTTTCTGTGATTATCCTTTAACAATTTTCACCCTGGGTGCAACTGGATTAGGCTCGTGGATGGGTGGATGTTCAGCATGCATCATGTTAGCTATCAATCGTTGTTGTGATCTCAACCCAAATCTCAAATTGAGATGGATATTCATCGGAAAACGGGCTTGTATACCAATAGGAACTGTTATTGTATACGGGTTCTATTCAATTTTTCTAACAAAACCTCTCTTATTCTCATCTGAATATGTTTCCTGGTTCTTCGACCCGAAAGTCAACTCAACCCCCTTATTGTATATCAATATATCACATACAATCAATAACTGTTTGGTGTCAATCTGCACAACATCTTTATACATTTACTTATGTGTCTTACTACTTCTTAAATCACGTCACACTTCCTCTCAATCCATCAGTAAAACTCAACGTCAAGTCTTCCTCCAGTCAATCATCATGTGCTCATTCCACGCGGCCGCTGCATATATCTACGTTTACATGCAATACTTCTACTCCCCACCTGTTGTTATGCTCATCGGACATATCGCATGGCAAATGAGTAATGGTAAGATATCTCAAAATTAAACAAAGAACATATTTTTTCAAAATTGTTTTTCAGGCGCTGTGTGCATCGTCTATCTCACAATGAATCGTACAATCCGGACTGGTGTCTATGAGATGATGATTCCAAAAAAAATTCGGAACAGAATGAAAGTCAAAGCGCATACCGCATCATTCAGAAGCTTAACGGTTCAGAGGGGAATAAACACAACCAGAAATACAAACCTTTTTTGAAAATGTACATATTAATAAATGGTGTTTCAATTTATTTTTGCGTTTTAAAATCCATAAATTTCAGAGTTTCTTGGTCGATGCGCCATCTCAAAAGTAATTATAATTATCAGAGTGGCAGCGCTCTCAAGAGCAATATATTGAAGAGATTACTTATCGGTCGATGCACCATGTTAAATTAAAACAAAATGAATAGTTGAAAAACCGGTGGAGTGAACATATGACGGCGAATAAATTAGGTCATTAAAAATATCATTTCGTAAGCTTTCTAACTTTATACAAGGATCTAATTAGAAATGAATAACACATGGAAGTAGACGAATAACTTGTAGACGTATCCTCTGTTATTTACCTAAAATAAAAATGACTGAAGATTGAAGAATCTTTAGTTGTTGTCAGAGATTTTGTTAATTGCATTGAATAAAACGTGACGAAACGTGTGAAAAACTAAACAACATTGTATTGTCCACAAAAAATATTGTCTATTGTGATTCAATACTTCCACAATTGCGTAGATAATTTTGATTTCGTAAGCATGTTTGTAATCGTCACAAGTTTGTCTGTATATAAGAATAGATACATGTTTACAGATTCCGTTATAACTTGTTAAGGTGGAACATGGAAGACCATCCATCAAATTATGAAATGTCGTTGCTTCGCGCAATTTTGAATGGTTACACACTTAATCAAAAATATTATAACTGCTCTGATTTTTCACCAGTTCAAATGAATGAAGTGAAAAGACCAATCATGGGCTATTATTTTATCGTGACCGGTATGACTTTTGTGGTGAGTTTGATAGATTTTAATCATGTTTGAATCATCTTATGGTAGGCTCTCTACATTCCCTGCATCTTTGCTCTCATAAAAAGCGAACTCATGAACACATCATGCTTTAAAATCATGTTCTGCCTCTCTATTTTCGATATTCTCTCCCTTTTCACTAACTCGCTGGCAACTGGCTTTTACGCTCTTAACGGAGCAAGTTTCTGTGATTATCCTAAAAGCATGTTCACTATTGGTGCAATGGGATTAGGCTCTTGGATGGGTGGATGTCTATCATGTATAATGTTAGCTATCAATCGTTGTTGTGATCTCAATCCAAATCTGAAATTGAAATGGATATTTGTCGGAAAACGCGTTTACATCCCATTGGGGATTATTATTTCCTACGGTCTTTATGCGATTTTTCTCACAAAACCGATTTTCTTCCACTCTGAACATTTATCCTGGTTTTTTAACCCCGGAGTCAACTCAAATCCTTCATTATATTACAACGTGGCGCATACCATCAACAACTGTTTGGTCTCATTCATCACAACATCTCTATATATCTATTTGTGTGTTCTACTCCTTCTAAAGTCACGATTCGCTTCATCTCATTCGATCAGCAAAACTCAACGTCAAGTCTTCCTCCAGTCAATCATAATGTGCTCATTCCACGCAGCCGCTGCATATATCTACGTCTACATGCAATACTTCTACTCTCCACCAATTGTAATCCTTATCGGACATATCGCCTGGCAATGGAGCAATGGTTAAAAAAACAATCAGGTTTTCAAAAAATCTCAAAATTTTATTTCAGGCTCGGTGTGCATCGTCTATCTCACAATGAATCGTATAATTCGCAAAGCCGTCTACAAAATGGTCGTTCCACTAAGTTATCAGACCAAAATGAATAGCACAGTTCACACAACAACTTCAACCAAAAGCATGTCATTCAAAAGAGCATTGAGTATAGAACATCGTTAGAACTCCATACTGGTGAAAAATCCCCAAACGTAAAAATCATCTAGTTTTCCTGATTAATCGTATCATTTTTCTCAATAAATTATTTTTATGTTGCCCTATGATCTTTCAACAAAAATTTTGAGCAACATATTGAGCATTTCTTACATGATCATAGCTAAAGCCATGAAAAAATATTAAAGAAATATTTGTCGTTTGTTAATTGCAATGAATAAAGCGTGACGAAACTTGTAAAAAACTAAACAACATCGTATTGTCCACAAAAATATTGTCTATTGTGATTCAATACTTCCACAATTGCGTATCTGATTTTCTGATTTTGCAAGCATGTTATCGTCACAAGTGGAATTCTATATAAGAATAAGACTTTCAAAATTTGTCTCATCATTGAGTTTGAAAAAAAAATGGAAGACCATCCCTCAGACTATGAAATGTCGTTACTTCACATGATTTTGAATGGTTTTACAATTAATCAAAAGTATTATAACTGCTCGGATGTTTCAACAATTGAAGTGACTAATGTGAAAAGTCCACTCATCGGCTATTACTTCATCGTGACCGGCATTACATTTGTGGTGAATTTGAAATCATGCTTTGACCCTTCATCAATTATTTGTCACAGGTTCTCTACATTCCATGCATTATTGCTCTTTTGAAAAGTGAGCTCATGAACACATCGTGCTTCAAAATCATGCTTTGTCTCTCCATTTTCGATATTCTATCACTTATTACCAACTCCATCGCAACTGGCTTCTACGCTTTAAGAGGTGCAAGTTTCTGTGACTATCCGAAAAGTGTTTTCACTCTTGGTGCAATCGGATTAGGCTCCTGGATGGGTGGATGTTCAGCATGTATCATGTTAGCTATCAATCGTTGTTGTGATATCAACCCAAATCTAAAATTGAAATGGATCTTCATTGGAAAACGTGTTTGTATACCTCTCGGGATCGTAATAACGTACGGTTTTTATGCGATTTTCTTAACAAAGCCTCTTATCTATTCATCTAAACATCTTTCTTGGTTTTTCAACCCCGGAGTGAACTCAAATCCTTCGTTGTATCACAACGTGGCACATACCATCAACAACTGTTTGGTCTCAATCTGCACAACATCCCTCTATGTGTACTTGTGTGTCATACTCCTTCTCAAATCTCGCTTCTCCTCATCTCACACAATTACCAAAACTCAACGTCAAGTGTTTCTCCAGTCAATCATCATGTGCTCATTCCACGCAGCCGCTGCATATATCTACGTCTACATGCAATACTTCTACTCACCTCCAGTTGTAATGCTCATCGGACATATCGCATGGCAATGGAGCAATGGTAAAGAACATTCAGGGTTTCAAAACTCACAAGACTTTTTTCCAGGCTCGGTGTGCATCGTTTATCTCACCATGAATCGTACAATCCGCAGTGGTGTCTACAAAATGCTAGTTCCTGAAAAATATCAAATCAAAATGAGCAGCACCGTTCATACGACAACTTCAACCAGAAGCATATCATTTGCAGGAGCATTACGTTTAGAACACCATTAGAGTGTCATATCCTAGAGGAACCTATAATATTTGGCGGATCTGAATAAAAATATTTTGATGAACTTTTGTTATTGAGTTAAATTCTAAATTTTAATCCATGTGTAGGATTGACGTGAAAGAAAGTACTTTTTACAATAGTACAAAGTTCAATATATTTTCTACGTGATAGAGCACGTATACTATTATCACTTAATACTATGATTGCAAGGAAAGGAAAATATTTAGGATCATAAAAGCAAAACATATACCCAATTAAAAATTGAGGAAGTATTTGAATATGCATCGTTTCCAGTGTGTGAATAGCAAATCTTGTGAAAAAGTGGAAACAATTCCATACAAAAATATTATCCATTGTTAATCCTTTCAAGCATGCGTCGCTGATTTTCTGATTTCGTAGGTATGTACGTCAACAACACAAGTTGGTCTATATAAAAGCATGGATTTTCTCTCATAATTCGCCTCATTTTCAAGTTGGAATTATTTTTCAAGTTCTCGATAAACAATGGAGGATCATCCATCTGACTATGAAATGTCGTTACTTTACATGATTCTGAATGGTTTTACACCGAATCAAAAGTATTATAACTGCTCTGATGTTTCGGTAACTAAAGTGGATAATACCAAAAAACCAATCATCGGCTATTACTTCCTTGTGACCGGTATTACGTTTGTGGTGAGTTGAAAAAACACGTGACTCATGTGTGACTCAGCAAAATTAATCTTCTACAGGCTCTCTACATTCCATGCATCCTTGCTCTTTTGAAAAGCGAGTTAATGCATACATCATGCTTTAAAATAATGCTCTGTCTCGCTGTATTTGATATCACCTCCCTTATCACCAACTCCGTCGCAACTGGCTTCTACGCTCTCAACGGGGCAAGTTACTGCGATTATCCGAAAAGTGTCTTCATCCTTGGTGCAACTGGATTAGGCTCCTGGATGGGTGGATGTTCAGCATGTATCATGTTAGCTATCAATCGTTGTTGTGATCTCAACCCGAATCTCAAATTGAAATCGTTATTCGTCGGAAAACACGTTTTCATACCTTTGGGGATTGTTATCACCTACGGTCTATATGCGATCTTCTTAACAAAGCCTCTTATTTACCGATCTGAGCATATCTCCTGGTTTTTCGACCCTGGAGTCAACTCAAATCCTTCGTTATATTATAACGTGGCACATACAATCAACAATTGTTTGGTGTCAATCTGCACATCAACTCTATATGTTTACTTGTGTGTTCTACTCCTTCTAAAGTCACGATTCGCTTCATCTCATTCGATCAGCAAAACTCAACGTCAAGTGTTTCTCCAGTCAATCATCATGTGCTCATTCCACGCGGCCGCTGCCTATATCTACGTATACATGCAATACTTCTACTCACCTGAAGTTGTCATCCTCATCGGACATATCGCGTGGCAATGGAGCAATGGTAATCCTCCCAGATTGTTTTATAAAATTCTCAATCTTTTTTTCCAGGTTCTGTATGCGTTGTCTATCTCACCATGAATCGTACAGTCCGCAAAGGTGTCTACAAAATGTTTGTTCCTAAGAAGTACCAAATTAAAATGAGCAGTACCGTCAACACAATTTCAACCAGAAGCACATTTTCAAGAGCAAGTGGAGAACACCATTGAAGTCTGATATTTGTATTGTTTTTTATAGAGGAAATAAATATATTTTGATGTTTCCTGGTTAAGTTATTGATTTCAAGTTTGACAAACTCTGGAAAAAATAGAATTTTAATCTTCGGGATTATCCTGACGACAATGATAATTTAAATGTAAAACCGAGAAAATGTTGATCAATAAAATTATGGAAAAATGGAGATATCAGTTCCAAGATTATTTTATATTCTGAATCGAAACATATAAGTATTTAACCACCGATCGCAGAGTTATATAAATCTGAAACAATATTTTTTTAAGTTGAAGTTTTTGGTAACTGTTCAGTGAAATGAAAACAATTTTCAAGAGAAAATTTAGAAACACTTTGGGATAAAAACGGGTTTCAATCAGAGCTGTTGAAGTGGGCAAAATGTGGGCTCCAGATAGCCCAGATAAAAATACCCCACTTCGAGAAATGAGCAGATAAACTGGGGTGGGCTGGGCTTTCTTTTATAATTCCAAAAACATAGAGAAAGTTCACGTTTTGTATTTTTTTTCTGACGTATTTGTCGTTTTTTGTTCATTTCATAAGGAATCGCATTTTTTTTTCAAGAAATGATAGAAAAAAAGCCCACCTGGGCTCCCATGGGATGGTAATGTTTATCTGGGATTTTCCCACGTGGTAAAAGTTACTCATTTTTTCCATTTAAACTGGGAAGCCCATCTGGGGTACATTCCATTTCAACAGCTCTGGTTTCAATATATGAAGAGTCATTGACCTTATTTAGGACTCTGAAGAGGTTATAAACTTGTGGTCAGATACGTTCTGATATTTCAACTGTGACTTGGAAAATGTGGATAATTTCTAGAAGGATTCTACCAGAATTGAACCACCAATCGCAAAGTCATATAAGAGGTCAATTTGAAACTGTATTTTTTTGAGTTGTGATTTTTGATAACTGACAATGAATTGGTTTGAAATGGTGAAACCATCCTCCCAGAAAAAAATTAGAAGAAATCTAAGATGGGAAAGTCGCTCAAACACACCTTGTTCGTTGTGATTTTCCAGGTGGATGTAATAAATTTCAACTATGTATGAGAAAAGATTGTTCACGTTCAATTTATTTTTTGACTCACGGATAAATTCTAGAATGGACAAAAGTCGTTTTTTTCTTTGGAACCAGTTTCTTTAAAAAAGTAACAAAATTAGTTGGTACATCTCATTAAAATGAGTTGAACAAGTGAGGAAGTAGACAAGAATTTATATTCAGAAAGATAAATTGAGCTGTTTTATATGATGTTTCATAAAAATTGTTGCACACTGCATATTAACTTAAGCACAACTGTGAAAATAATGGTTCCCAAAGAACCACTTTGACCCGAGTTATGTCAACTTTTCGAACCAATATGTACAATATTTACCACTACTGTATGCTTATTCCACATCGAATAAAAAACGATTAAAGATTGAATGAAATTCAAATAGTCTTTCGCTGTTTGATTTTGCTAATTGCATTGAATAAAGCCTGACAAAATGTGTTAGAAAGTAAAAAACATAACATCGAAAAATATTATCCATTGTAAATGCTTCCTCAATCTCGGCGGCAACAACATAAACAATATTTTACTGATTTTTCCATCTTGTAAACATGCAATCGTCACAGATTTGATGTGTATATAAGTAGAACATTTCTTCACTCATAAATCAGATTTTTTGTGGCTCACAATCAGCTGTTTTCATTTAATTGAATAAATCATGGAAGACAATCCATCAGACTATGAAATGTCGCTACTTTTCATGATTCTGAATGGTTTTACACCTAATCAAAAATATTATAACTGTTCGGATGTTGCATCAACTCGAGTGGATAATACGAAAAAACCACTCATCGGCTATTACTTCCTTGTGACCGGTATTACTTTTGTGGTGAGTTTAGTGCACAACCATCCATATTATTGTTATCTTACAGATTCTCTACATTCCCTGCATCCTTGCTCTCATCAAAAGCGAGCTCATGAACACATCCTGTTTCCGAATCATGCTTTGTCTCTCTGTCTTCGATATTCTCTCCCTTATCACCAACTCTGTCGCAACTGGCTTCTACGCTCTTAACGGTGCAAGCTTCTGTGATTATCCA
Organism: Caenorhabditis sp. 38 MB-2015; assembly: GCA_900536415.3. Lineage (NCBI taxonomy): Eukaryota > Metazoa > Nematoda > Chromadorea > Rhabditida > Rhabditidae > Caenorhabditis > Caenorhabditis quiockensis. The sequence goes on from LR551129.1 coordinate 60,821, forward strand.
AAGAGCATCTTTCTTCTGGGCTCAACTGGGTTAGGCTCCTGGATGGGTGGATGTTCAGCTTGTATCATGTTAGCTTTTAATCGTTGTTGTGACTTGAACCCAAATCTGAAAATCAGTTGGATTTTCATTGGAAAACGAACTTATATCCCACTTGGAACTGTCATAGCCTACGGTCTTTATTCGATTTTCCTCACGAAGCCTCTTATCTACTCATCTGAGCATCTTTCTTGGTTTTTCAACCCCGGAGTTAACTCAAATCCTTCATTGTATTACAACGTGGCGCATACAATCAACAACTGTTTGGTGTCAATCTGCACAACATCCCTCTATGTTTACTTCTGTGTCATACTCCTTCTCAAATCTCGCGCAGCTTCATCTCATTCAATCACCAAAACTCAACGCCAAGTCTTCCTCCAGTCAATCATCATGTGCTCATTCCACGCAGCCGCTGCCTATATCTACGTATACATGCAGTACTTCTACTCACCTCCATCGATCATGCTCATTGGACATATTGCCTGGCAATGGAGCAATGGTAAATCTCTCAGAGTGTTCTAAAGAATTCTCAAACAATTATTTCAGGCTCGGTGTGCATTGTCTACCTTACAATGAATCGTACAGTGCGCAAAGGTGTCTACAAAATGATGGTTCCAAAGAAGTATCAAGTTAAAATGAGCACTACAGTTCACACAACTTCGACCAAAAGTAGCGCGTTTCAAAAAGCATTCAGTGTAGACCACCGTTAAATCTAGAACCCATAGTTGTTCATTTTAGATTTTTTGACACACACTTAGACTCATCTTCTTGTTTTTTTCGCCCTGAATAAGTGTATTTTGATTCTCTAAACCTGATTGTTGAACTGAATTTTCTTATTCTTCTTAACAAAAAAAAATTAACGCAACGTTGTCCACGATATGATAATTCCAAAAAGCCTTCGGGATCGAGTCAAAGTCAATACTCAAACTAATTCGACATGAAAATAGTTCCAGTGAAAATTCAACTGTTTTCTAACTGTACAATTTCTTTTTGTTGATGATTCAAACGTGAACTGGATTGATCTTTCGATCAGAGGTTTAATTTTTTTATTTGGTTTTTTTTGTTTTCCATTTTAATACCTTTGTTTTATAAAATCTTCGAACAATTGAAATTTCAATCCTATATATGAGCATATTTCTAGGGGATAAAATACTAATCTTCAGGTTACGATACCTACCGAAAAAACTCAGCAGAAAAAAAATCAAAACCTCCAACTTTTCTTGAACTTCTTCTTGAACAAAGCATTTTCAATCAGTTACGAAAAATTCGGGAAACATGGTCATTGTAGATCAGGAAGAATAGTTTTTAGGTTATCAAATAGTTGTTCAGTTGATTAGGTACACATGACTATTGAATGAAAAAGTTAATTTGTTAAAAAATATCGATCGAAGTATGTGAACAATATACTCCGCGTGTTCTGGAAAGCAAGCAGAAAGAGAGAAATGTGCCTTATGAGCCAGAAGGTTGGGCGTTCGAACCTCAGCTGGGTGAACTCAATATCGATTGGCGTAAGGTTGGAAAAAAAAATGGTTTTTTTTAATATGAAATGTGAATATGAAAAATATATAATGTCGTTACTCATGTCCAGATTTCTCATGTACACACAAAAGATGATCAATGATTCAGATTCCGATTTTTTTCAAAATAAGTTTATTTACGACCATCTTCATCTTCAATTTAATCCCCTTTTTCAAAGTGTTCACTATAAAAACAAACTTCACTTCATTTTTTCTACTGACACTCTGACAATCGTTTACTGATTTTTCAATCTTTTAAACATTCAATTGTCACGAATTTGTTGTTGTGTGTATAAGTAGAAAATAGACCTTAGAAAATTGCCTCATTCACAAATCAAATTTTTTGTAGCTCACGCCTCAGATCAAACAATGGAAGACAGTCCATCTGACTACGAAATGTCATTGCTTTTCATGATTCTGAATGGTTTTACACCAAATCAGAAATATTATAACTGTTCGGATGTTGCATCTACTCGAGTGGATAATACGAAAAAACCGATCATTGGCTATTACTTCATTGTGACTGGTATTACTTTTGTAGTAAGTTTGATACACATTCATGTTCAAATCATCAACGCTGTCTCTGTAACAGGTTCTCTACATTCCCTGCATCCTTGCTCTCATCAAAAGCGAGCTCATGAACACATCCTGTTTCCGAATCATGCTTTGTCTCTCTGTCTTCGATATTCTCTCCCTTATCACTAACTCAATCGCAACAGGCTTCTACGCTCTCAACGGTGCGAGCTTCTGTGATTATCCAAAGAGTATTTTCCTTTTGGGTGCAACTGGATTAGGCTCCTGGATGGGTGGATGTTCAGCATGTATCACGTTAGCCTTGAATCGTTGTTGTGACTTGAACCCGAATCTGAAAATTAGATGGATTTTCATCGGAAAACGTTCTTACATCCCATTGGGGACTGTTATAGTTTATGGTCTTTATTCGATTTTCTTAACAAAGCCTCTCATCTACTCATCTGAACATCTTTCTTGGTTTTTCAACCCCGCAGTTAACTCAAAATCTTTTTTGTATGTGAATATATCCCATACTATCAACAACTGTTTGGTATCAATCTGCACAACATCTCTATATATCTACTTCTGTGTTATACTACTTCTCAAATCCCGTTCTGCTTCATCTCATTCAGTCACCAGAACTCAACGTCAAGTCTTCCTCCAGTCAATCATCATGTGTTCATTCCACGCAGCCGCTGCCTATATCTACGTCTACATGCAATTTTTCTACTCCCCACCATCTATCATGCTCATCGGACATATTGCCTGGCAATGGAGCAATGGTAACCAAAATCATTCAAAGTGTTTTGAGGATCCTCATTTCAGGCTCAGTATGCATCGTCTATCTCACAATGAATCGTACAGTCCGTAATGGGATCTACAAAATGATGGTTCCCAAAAAATATCAAGCTAAGATGATCCCTACCGTTCACACAACATCGACCACTTTTCCAAAAGCAACAAGTGTAGAGCACCGTTAAATCTAGAACCCCATATATATTTTTTGCCACTGTTTCAATGTATTTTTTTACATTCTGACTCATCTTCTTGTTTTTTTCGCCCTGAATAAATGTATTTTGATTCTTTCAACCTGGTTTTTGAACTGAATTTTCTTATTCTTCTCCTCCAACAAATATTCAATTTCAAAGAGCTGACAAACACTTTCAAAATTTTAATCCTTCAGGATTAATCTGACTACGATACCTACCTATCTATATAAACCAAGCTGAAAAAGAAAAAAGTAGTCATTTCAAAAAATGGAGAAGCCTTCCGAGTATCAAACCTCCTTACTCTATGTCATTCTGAATGGTTACACTTTGAACCAGAAGTATTATAATTGCACGAATCCAGAGGCGATTCAAGGGGTCAATGTGAAACAGTACATCTTTGGATGGTACTTTTTGGTGACTGGTATTGTTTTTGTGGTGAGTTATAGGGTGGTTTAGGGGTTCCAACTAATCTCTTGGGAGAATCATTTTAAAACTCGTCATATCCTAATATGCGGTACCAAAATATATTCAAAAAATAGACCTAAAAACTGGGCTCATTCAACGACTTTTATATCTTTCAGAGACCACTGTACTAGTAAAGCCCGTTCTAACTTGGATAGTATCTGGATTAAAAAAAACTATAATCGTGATTGAATTGAGTGCAACTGAATCTTCTCAAGTTCTAAGAAAAAATAATTTACCCCCTCCAACTCTCAATTTTATTTATTTTTTTCCAGGCTCTCTACATTCCATGCATCATTGCTGGTTTGAGAAGTGATCTTGTCAACACGTCCTGTTACAAAATCATGCTCTGTCTCTCTGTCTTTGATATCCTTTCCCTTATCACCAACTCCATCGCAACTGGTTTCTTCGCTCTCCATGGGGCAAATTTCTGTGATTATCCTAGAGCTATCTTCACCATTGGTGCAATGGGACTAGGCTCTTGGATGGGTGGATGTCTAGCCTGTGTTATGTTAGCCTTTAATCGCTGTTGTGATCTCAACCCGAATCTGAAATTGAGATGGATCTTCGTTGGAAAACGAGCATATTTCATCCTCGCCCTTATAATCGGTTATGGTATCTACTCGATTTTTCTTACTAAACCAATTTTATTCGCCTCGGAGTATATCACATGGTTCTTCAATCCTCGAATCAATGAACATCCATTGATATATACCAACGTACCACATACAACTAACAATTGTGTGGTGTCAATATGCACAACATCTTTGTACACCTATCTGTGTATTTTACTCATCCACAAGTCCCGCCACGCTTCCTCTGATGCCATCAGCAAAACTCAACGCCACGTCTTTTTCCAATCTGTGATCATCTGCACTTTCAACGCCATCGCCGCCTATATCTACGTCTACATGCAATACTTCTACTCTCCCCCAATTATAATGCTCATCGGACAAATCGCATGGCAATGGAGTAATGGTAAAAGCTTTTCAAATTTTTATAAACTTCCCAAAACCGAAGGGTTATTTCAGGTTCGGTATGCGTTGTCTATCTAACAATGAATCGTACCATCCGCAACGGTGTCTACGATATGATCATTCCAAAAAGAGTTCAAGCCCGAGTCAAAGTGAACACTCAAACCAATCCAGTTAGAACTCCAACAAATCACAGGGGAATGACGAGTTCCAGTGGCAATGCAACTATTTTCTAATTTCTTGTATTTTATATATATTTTTTAAATTTTACACATGAACTCCGATCAGAGTTCAGTTTTATTTGTACTTTTGTTTTCAATTTTAATACCTTCGTTTTATAAAACTCTCAACTCAAACAATTGCAATTTTAATCCAATATAAATATGTGCATAATTCTATTGGAGCAGAAATTAATCTTCAAAATACGGTAAAAGCCAGCAAAGCAAAATATGAGAGAAAAGGAAGTGGTATTCAGAAATAATTCTGTAAGTTTCAGTGTATATTATGATGTTGGGGGTCTAAGACTGATGTGCATTGTGAATGGCATAAACAGCCGATATATTTTATAATAATCTTAGGGGACCAAATTATGATTTAGTATGTCTACAATGTAGACTCTACATAGAAGAAGTTCGAAAACGTACCATTTTCAGAAAAAAAATTATCTGGAAATGTCTGAAACTCAAACGAGATTGTATTGAAAGTTCATACTTGAACATGAAACAGTAAACATTTTTGAACATCATTTTTTATTCTTCAAAAAACATAAAGCTGGCCAAGTTCTACTCATCGTCATCGGAATGCGCAAGTACGTAATTCTATGAAACATAAATATTTTGCTTTATTGCACGTGAACGATTTATAAATAACAACATTTTTGCTTTTTGTGCGCATAGACAACAAAAATCAGAATTGGCGGCACAGAGCACAATTACTACAGTTTGCAATTTATCTTCTCCGTGAAAAAAAGACCACCCCTTTAATCGAATATTTCACGGCTGAAAACATGAAAACATAGATTTTTTGAATTCTATTTCTGAAAATTCACCTCGATATCTTCTTGCACACAACATCTGTACGATCAATGATTCAGATTCAAAATAACTTTATTTCCGTCCAATTTCGTCTCAGAATCTAATCCCTCTATTCAAAGTGTTCCTCTTCATATTTTTTAAACATGTTTGAACCCACTGATTTCAATTTATCCTACCTGCAAACAATTATCCACGGTTATACATTAAATGAGAATTTCTACAATTGCTCGAACACCGATGGCATTGAGAGCAAAAGTGTGAGAAGAACAGTGTTGGGAACCTATTTCATGGTGTCTGGTGTATTTTTCATGGTGAGTCAATTATATGAATAAACTTTAACTGATTCCTAGATCCTCTACATTCCTTGTATCTATGTTATTATTCGAAGTGAGTGGATGAAAACATCTTGCTATAAAATCATGTTCTGTCTATCAATAATTGACCTGGCCGTCAACTCGCTGGCGACTGGCCTGTTTGGCTTCATCGGTGCAAATTTTTGTGACTTCCCCAAAACTATGTACACTCTGGGAGCAGTTGGAGTTGGCTCTTGGATGACTGGCTGTTATTCATGTGTTCTTCTTGCATTGAATCGTTGTTGCAACCTCCATCAGAATACCAAAATGCGTTGGATTTTCACCGAGAAAAGAGTGTGGCTCCTGATTTTCTCTATTTTTGTATATTGGTTGTACAATGTGTTTTTGACCGTGCTAATTGTGTTCCCTTGTGAATATATGAGCTGGTTTTTCAACCCGAGAATCAGCACCAATCCAATATTTTATATCAATATCCAACATTCCATAAACAACATAGCTGTGTCGATATGCAATACTTCAATCTATATCTATAGATGAGGTACTCTGCCTTTTACTTGCACATCAAACAAAACATGCAACCGGAGCAGGGATCAGCAAAACTCAGCGACAAGTATTTTTGCAGTCTGTGCTGATTTGCTCATTCAACGCACTCGCTGCTTATATTTATGTTTATATGCAATACTTTCTACCAAACATTTATGTGACTCTACTTGGACAAATTGCATGGCAATTTAGTAATGGTGAGTGTATAGAGCTACTGAGAGCAAAAAAAAGGGTTTCAGGCTCGGTTGGAATAGTATACCTCACAATGAACAAAACAATACGGAATGGTGTACTCGGAATTTCTGTTCGTCTCGAAAGTCATCAGAAATCAATACAATTGCTCGATCAACCAACAAGAATAACAATAGTTCAATTATTTGATTTAAGATAAAACTTTTCTTGTTCACCATGTGAAGAAAACCTATATTTAGTATGAAAGACTTTCAGAAAAACTATTATCACTTCTTCCTTTCTTTTTTTTTGAAACTGAAAAAATCGGACGTTTTAATTCTGCCCAACTCTGATATGTGCTTACAACCAAATAATCTTCATTATCATATGTACATCAGAGTCACCCTATGATTGGAGCGAAGAAGGTTCGTTTAGTAGCCGCCGAAGCACTCCCACTTGATCTTGTAATTTCTGTAAGACGAAAATAGATATATTTTGCAGAGCGGAAAGCTCTACCTGGTATATTTTTCTACACCTGCACCACGAGAGCAGTGAAAAGTTGTCGATGTAAATAGTTGGTTGTTTGAGAGATGTAGCTCAAAGTTGTCATTTTACGGAAAGTTGCTATTCCACAAAATAGTGTTATTGAAAGACAAAAAATAATAACAGATGTGATATTGAAAACAAACAAAATGTTAGGAATATCAAACAACTTTGACCCATCCGAACTTGTTTTCTGAAAATAGATTATGTGTGAATCTCTAACTTGATGTTAGCAGCAGCCTATGAACTCACGTAATAAATTGCACCCTGATAAATAATATCATCCAACGATACATTATATATTCTTCTGATACTTGGTTCAATCACTCGATCAATTGATTCACTTCTAACTGCCCAATACTGAGCAACGAGTAGCCATTCAAAAGAAAATCCGAAGCAGTATACAAACCAGATTATCACATGAGGCCAAGTGAACAGTTTCATCCAGCTTGGTCTAAAATTCCTGTATTCATTGTATGACTCATTTGACTTTTCATACCTACAATTTGCGGAATATCGATAAACAAAATGTATGGACAATAAAGAACACGTTACTCCAAAACACGAACAATTAAGAGCTGCAAATATGTGCTAAGGGTCTACATATAAATTCAGGTTTCTTACCATTGAGCCACGGAGCAAGTTCAGCTGACAAACCTAATGTGTTCATTGAGAATATAATGAAGACACCTCCAGAAATATGACTGAGCTGGAATCATAGAACATGTACGACACTTTGGAAGTTTTTTTGGTTACCGGTTTGTTCAAAAAATCGTCCAACGAGAAAAACAAGCCAACCGTTGAGAAGGAGAACATCAAATATCAATAACCTCCCAGCTTCTTATTCGGATTCAAAAATAGAATATATAAAAGTATACTATTTGTTAAAATTGGTGAATAAAATGTGAAGTGCGCATAGAAATATTGGAATTGTAGTAGGTTCATTCTGAAAATATGAATTCGACTTTCAAATGAAAATATGTTCAATTGAAAATACTTTTCTTCAAAAATGATGTGATATCCCAATGGAAATGTCTATCTCAATATGGAACAGATGTTTTGATACAAAAAAATGAAATACAATATATAAATGTGCCTGTTCAAAAAATCAGTGATTAAATACGGAAAACCTCAAAAAAAAAAATAGGGGAAAACTGGGTGGGTTGATCTGCTGATTAGTGTCAGAGCACGAAATTCTGGCGACATATGTGGGCGTGGCCTATTTTTTCAGAGATGATGCTTCTGATTTAACTGAATGTCGTTTTTCAGAATTTGTGATTTATGTGGTCAAAAATGAGAACCTTAAGCGTAATATTTTGTCACCTGCTAAAAAAGGGAAAAGAAAATGATTTTTCAAACATTTTGTCATTTAGTTGTGAAGTTATAATTCAAAAAAATACAACAAAATTCTAAAAATATGCTTTCATATAAAAAAAAGGCAAATTGAGTAACTATATTTTCATTGGGAAATTTCTTCGAATGATTTTAATGAATAATATTTAAAAAATTTCTTGGTCACAAAAAAACAACCTAACATTTTTAAACGTTCACCACTAAAAAATGACGTAAAGTGAATTATAGTAAACCGAAAATTGAATTGTAAGCAGCAAGAGAAAAATAATAATTAATCTAATTTTCGCCCAAAAAAACACAAACCACAGGAACAAGCTTGTGTTCTAGGATATGAAATGCTTCTAAAGGGTTATCCAATTCAGGAATATTTCTATATTTTTTTTCGACTACAACAAAACAATATTTTAAAACAGCATCTATTTATTATTGCATAAATTACAACTATAAGAAGAAGAGGGCAATCGAAGTTGCATTCAATCCTGGCAAAGAAGAGCAAGCAACTTGTGAACTGCCGTACTCGAATACATTGCTATTAATCCTGGTGACAATATCAGTATTATCACAGATAATCCTGGCTAATTTGATTTTCTTGAGAGCATTCACTTGTTCTGGCCGGAATCCAACTGTGCCTGCGACAGTGTTCTCATAATAGAAACGATCTCCAGTCTTCAATCGATGGAATTGTTCAGCGATGATGTATGATGCAGTTGGTCCAATTTGTGCGCCAGCGAGTGGGGTTTCCATAATCAAACCGGTGTAAAGATCAATATCGGCTGGATCAGCGTATACTGATTTGAGAGCGGCAAGATTTTCTGTTGTGAATGTTGAGGCAAGGTCAGTCCATTTGGTAACAGCAGTGAGTCCAGCGGCAGATCGATATTTGACATAAGGTTGAAGTCCAACATCTCTTCCTCTCATAATGTTAACAGCTACCAAATCAACACCTGATCCTGGTTTTCCGCGAGTTTCAAACAATTGATTTCTGATTGGGAATGAGAAATATCTATCGACCATCATTCCAGGAGTTCTGAGCAAACCATTCAAGATAGTTTCAGTTCCACCAAGACTTGTTTGATATTGTTGATCTGCGTAGAAAACGTTATCTCCCATATCAAAAGTTCCCACTGTCGGGTTGGCGGCGCTTTGTCGAGTGAAGTTCTGTCTGACTTGCGAATGTCCAAATCGGAAAGCCGCGGCGGTGAACTCAGCGGATAGTGATGGATCCTGTGATTCACTGTACGAGTTGGTGTTGCCATTTGGAACCAAGTTGTATTTTGTGAGGTAGGCAGGAGTAAGTACTTCTGGAAGGTATTCTGAGTAGACAATGTTTTGCCACATGGCAATCATGATTCTGCGGACGAATTGGTAGATGTTCTCATCATTCATAGCGGGTTGTGCAGCTTTGACAAGAGCAGCAAGACGGTTGTGTTCCTTGACAAACAATGTGTGAACTGGAATTAATAGAAATATATGTATGGACAATGTAACCAAGCTCAAAAACATCCTATGAGATGTTAGAATATCCCGACTTACTTGGAATGAGTCCTGGATGAAGGCAATTTCTGAAATCTCCAGCAGTGAAGCAGTAATATGGTTTGGTAGATTGACAATTGGAATCATTCAGGTTTTGTGGGGGCAATACATATCCCATTCCTGTGTAGGTTTTCAACAATCCATTGGTGTATGATCGAACACTCTGTGCTTCACAATCCGATGAGCCATATACAGTAGAGAAGTACAAATAATGAGTGTTTTGATCGATTTGAGTTCTGACACCAAATCCGGTCTGACCATTCAATGATCTTGTCAATTGAATGCATCTAGATTGTGTTCCATTTGGTTTGAAGTAGGCGTCATTGGTTGGAACTGGGATTGGAGCACAGTTGGAAGAGACTTTGGTGGGTGAAGTGCAAGAGAGACAGTTGAGGGCGGACCCGTCAGTTGCAACAGACGATGGCATGAAGATAAGATCGTGAGCGATGAATTGACCGATTTGCATATGAAGATGACTGAATGATGGAGAGTAGTTCGGGTCAACACCTTCATCGTGGAGTTGGTTGGAGATAAAACGGGTAGATGGGAGAGAAGATCCAGTGACTGAGAGATTACGGATCGCGCCAAGACCATCAGTGTAGGAAGTTGTACCAAGGAGTCGGCGAATTGCAGTCAACGCATTTGCCAATGTCGGTTTGGCTCGGTTGTTACAATATCCGGTGATTGAACGAATACGGTCGCTGAAAATGTATATCATATTGTGATTCAATCAGAATGTTCACTCACTGTACTTTATTTAAGCACGATTTTGGTGGCCCTGCACAAGTGACACTGTTGCTTGATGGGTTTGCGTATCCACCAGCTCTCTTGTAACGAATCTGAAATTGCAATGTTTTATTCAATACAACCATTGGAGATAATTTACACTTCTCTCCGATCTCGTCTCATCACTATCATTTTCTTCAGATGATGATGTTGTGTTCGATTCCGATGTCAATACTTCATTAGCTTCTGGCAAGATGCCGACACCATATTTTGACACAAGAATCTTGGTGGCTTCTTCGAGAACATCACCAGTGAATTGAAGTTGAATCGATCCGGCATTAGCAATTTGTGAAGAAATGATTTTGTCAGTGTTGGAACTGGTATCCGGTGCAACAGTTGCTTGGCTCAAATTGTCAAGAGCTTGAGAGATGGCATCTTCAACAGCTTGCTTGACTGTATCATTGACAACAGCCGATGCAGTGGAGAATAGGAAGATTAGTAGAAGTGGATTCATGTGTGGGTATGAGAAATGGAGTGATGATGGTCATTATATACTGGCATACGAAGAGTTTGGTTATTGTTTGATCAGCTTTGGATGAATAGTTCAAACCCCCACACTAATTTCCGAAGTAGGAAGTATATTGTTTACTAAGACCACAAAACGAATTTTGAAACATCATAGTGTTGGAAACTTATACAGATTGAATTTATTCTGAAAATGAATGTTGGATAATTTATCTTTTAAAAAATATTAATAACTATTTAGAGTAGTGGTTAGAAGTGAGATATTTCAACTAAAAATACTATAGTTATATTTTTGAAATTGATTGATTTCAGATCGAAAGATACCCAGCCACTTGGATATTTGAATTTTCGCACCAAAAAATTAATGTTTAATGGAACAAATTTGAAATGATATACACATTTTTGCTATTCGGGGATATTTTACCAAACAAAAAGTGGACAATATTCAGAAAATTGTCATGTTCTCTTCTTCTGATCTCCTATTTTGTCTGTTCAAACTACATACATACATACATTCCTGCTTGTTACATAACCTTGTTGGATAGCGAATTTACAACATGTTTGCACACAAAAAAGCGAAATTTGAGCAATTTTGAAAAACCAAAGTTTAATTTTTGCTTGCTTTACGTATGAAACCTATATCATAGATTGATTTCAGATATAAAAATAGTTTTTTTTTATTTGATAGGTGTATTGAAAATGTGAATTGGTAACAAATAATTTAAATAATTTGAGAAAAATGAAACTATTGTCTAGTTAAAAGCCAAAATTCAATTGGTAAAAGGCGCTCTATTGATAATGTGGTCTTTACTGAACTGTTGGTTTGTTTTGATGTCAGAATCAAATTCTACGGATCAAATAACTTTAAAAAAAAACCTTTTCGAACAAATTTCCTGATCTGTTCCGATGAAACCGGAAATGGTTATTCCTGAAAAAATGACCCCTATTCTATTTTTTTTCGAGTTATCCTGAATCGGACCCTAAAAACGGTTCAGAACGGAGTTGACTCCCCTTGGAAAGTTCGAAAAAGAGATGTCCGGGTTCGTTTTTTTTTCTGATCCTGCCTGTTTTAAGGAATGTTTGGAGTTGTCTTGTGTGCTTCATGGACATCAAATTTACGGTCCGATTCAGCGGATCCATTTCAGGATCTGCCCAACATGCTCAATTGAATTAGACAACTTTTGTAATCTATCATAAAGCGGTCCGAGTTTCTCATTTTCGGCTTTCAGTTTTTCAAGCGCTGGATGATTGTGTGGGATTGAAAATATGTGTACATGTTAAACCAGTTTTACCGTTTTTTTTTTGGTTTGTGCATGGTTTGTTTTAACTCCGGAAGTGGGTTTTCCCTATCGTAATTTTTCAGATGAACATTGAAAGATCTTCAAGAATCAGATGACTTACAACTTGCTTCTCTCTATTGTAGACTGGTTGAATATCGAACATTTTGAGAGATATGAATACTACTTTCTCAATTCAGATTCTTTTCAATTTTCTGAATTTAATTTAGCAAAACAATTTGTACTCAACAAAAAAAAAAGATCAGCATCTATTTATTGTTCAGTCAATTACAACTATAAAAAGAAAAGAGCAATGGAAGTAGCATTAATGCCTGGCAAAGAAGAGCAAGCAACTTGTGAACTGCCGAACTCGAACACATCGCTATTGATGTTAGTAACAATAGCAGTGTTGTCGCAAATAATTCTGGCCAATGTGATTTGCTTGAGGGCGTGGACTTGTTCTGGACGGAATCCAACTGTGCCTGCGACAGTGTTCTCATAATAGAAACGATCTCCAGTCTTCAGTCTGTTGAATTGTTCAGCGATGATGTATGAGGCAGTTGGTCCAATTTGGGCGCCAGTCAATGGGGTTTCCATAATCAAACCAGAGTAAAGATCAATATCGGCTGGATCAGCGTATACTGATTGAAGAGCGGCGATGTTAGCTGCGGTGAATGTTGAGGTAAGGTCAGTCCATTTTGTAACAGCCGTAAGCCCGGCAACGGCTCGGTATTTGACATAAGGTTGGAGTCCAACATCTCTTCCTCTCATGATGTTGACAGCTACCAAATCAACACCTGATCCTGGCAGTCCACGAGTTTCGAACAATTGATTTCTGATTGGGAATGAGAAATATCTATCGACCATCATTCCAGGAGTTCTGAGCAAACCATTCAAGATAGTTTCAGTTCCACCAAGACTTGTTTGATATTGTTGATCAGCGTAGAACACGTTATCTCCCATATCAAAAGTTCCCACTGTCGTGTTGGCGGCGTTTTGTCGAGTGAAGTTCTGTCTGACTTGCGAATGTCCGAAACGGAACGCAGCGGCGGTGAACTCAGCCGATAGTGATGGATCTTGCGACGCACTGTATGTACTTGCGTTGCCATTTGGTACGAGGTTGTATTTAGTGAGGTAGGAAGAAGGAAGAACTTCTGGAAGGTATTCTGAGTAGACAATGTTTTGCCACATAGCGATCATAATTCTGCGGACGAATTGGTAGATGTTCTCATCATTCATAGCGGGTTGAGCAGCTAACACTAGAGTAGCAAGTCGGTTGTGCTCCTTGACGAACAAAGTGTGGACTGAAAAAAGAATGTGTGGTCTCAAAGAAACATTTCTGATAAGTCACTTCGAACAACATCTATTACACCTTAGATGATCTTGAGCACCCCTTAAAACATTCAAACTTACGTGGGATGAGTCCTGGATGAAGGCAATTTCTGAAGTCTCCAGCTGTGAAGCAGTAATATGGTTTGGTCGACTGGCAGTTAGTATCATTCGGGTTTTGTGGTGGCAATACATATCCCATTCCAGTATAGGTTTTCAACAATCCATTGGTGTATGATCGAACACTCTGTGCTTCACAATCCGATGAGCCATATACAGTAGAGAAGTCCAAATAATGAGTGTTTTGATCGATTTGAGTTCTAACACCAAGTCCAGTTTGACCATTCAAAGATCTGGTCAATTGGATGCATCTTGGTTGTGTTCCATTTGGTTTGAAGTAAGTGTCATTGGTTGGAACTGGGATTGGAGCACAGTTTGAGGATACCGTGGTTGGGGAAGAGCAAGAGAGACAATTGAGAGAAGACCCATCTGACGCGACAGATGATGGCATGAAGATAAGGTCGTGAGCGATGAATTGACCAATTTGCATATTGAGATGACTGAACGATGGGGAGTAATGTGGGGTGGCACCTTCGTCGTGGAGTTGGTTGGAGATTAATCGGGTAGATGGGAGAGCAGAGCCGGTGACTGAGAGATTACGGATTGCTCCGAGACCATCAGTGTAGGAAACTGTGCCGAGAAGCCTGCGGATTGAGGTCAACGCATTGCCCAACGTTGGTTTTGCTATATTGTTACAATAACCAGTGATTGAACGAGTACGGGCACTAAAACTATCAAATTAAATGTGCTCATATCTTGATTTTCACTCACTGTACTGGATCGGAACACAATACCGGTGGTCCTGGACATGTGACATTAGTGGCTGTTGGGGAGTATCCACCAGCTCGCTTGCTACGAATCTGAAATTTCAATGTTTCATTCACAATAACCATTGAAGATAATTTACACTTCTCTTCTTCCTAGCCACAGTCTCATCACTGTCATCTTCTTCGGAAGACGATGTGGTGTTCGATGCCGCTGTCAATACTTCGTTAGCTTCTGGCAAGATGCCGACACCATATTTTGCCACAAGAATCTTGGTGGCTTCTTCGAGAACATCACCAGTGAATTGGAGTTGAATTGATCCGGCATTAGCAATTTGCGACTGCACGATTTTGCCTGTACTTGAGCTGGTATCTGGAGCAACAGTTGCTTGACTGAGATTATCGAGAGCTTGAGCGATAGCATCTTCGACAGCTTGCTTGACTGTGTCATTGACCACAGCCGATGCTGTGGAAACTAGGAAGATTAGTAGAAGTGTATTCATGAGTAGTTATGAGATTTGTAGACACGCGGGTCATTTATATACTTACATACATACAACAAGTTTAGTTGGATCATTATTTGATCAGATGTCGGTGAATAGTTTGAACCCCCACGCGGATTTTTTGGTAATGATCTTTATAAGATTTTTCAACTTTCTTGAGAAATCCTTTGAGAGAAAAACGCCGGTTCATTTTTTCGTTATCCATATACACCTTACTTCTCCGATTGTCCAACAATGCATAATTTTACATGAAAATTGCGAAATTTTCTCACATTTTTTGTCTTTGAACTACGTCTAGTTTGTTCGCAGTGTTACATTTGTTTGATCAGATGGATGTAGTACAAATATAGAAGAAAAAAAGTTGAGAGATCACAGTATTATTGAAAAACTTTTTGACTCTGTGATTTCTCGCCTAGACTAAACAAGCAAAACACAAAACGTGAACTGGATATTGGCGTGAACAAAATGGAGTGAAATTTCATTATATGGGTGTGAGAATATCATGAGGTCAGTTTGAATGATTTATCTAGAACATATAAAAATATGTGAGTTAAAAAGAAGTTAGAACTGTCTTTTGCTCATTTGAAAGAGGTGCCAATCATATTCACTGATTCTGAGTGTAAACTCATTTTGATATTCTCTTCATGAACACTCAAAAAAATTAATCACAAAATAATCATAGTGTGATTCTTACTTTAAAATGAATGTTTACCCATATTTATGTACTTCAGATTCACGAAATTAAAATGAAGGAATGTTTATAATTTTTTGAATAGGTTAATTTGAGAGTAAAGAGAAATTATTTCGATAGAGCGCATATAACCCATCG
The DNA here is from genome assembly GCA_900536415.3 of Caenorhabditis sp. 38 MB-2015. Taxonomy (NCBI): domain Eukaryota; kingdom Metazoa; phylum Nematoda; class Chromadorea; order Rhabditida; family Rhabditidae; genus Caenorhabditis; species Caenorhabditis quiockensis. Next base: position 76,816 of record LR551129.1, read on the forward strand.
ATCCGGATTGTGCAAGGTTATCTTTTTGGCTTGATTATGTTTCTACCCCAATTTTTATTTGATAAGCCAAAAATAGATATTCTGATTGTGTAACAGGATTTCTAGCTGGTTTCAGAAACAATAGTTCTAAAGCATACATCATCGGAAACTACTATGTAGTTCAAACAATGGTGTCCTATTCAGTGGCATACTATCTACGCAATCTTACTTTTCCCAAAATTCTATAAAACCGACGCGTGAAGTTTTATTTATAGGTAACAATTTTAACGAAGAAAAAAAGCAGAATTATCATCTTTATTCTTGATATTGTTGTCCATGAGTTGTCGACGAGATGCTGCGAATCCCAACAAAAATGCCAAAACCACGGATAATAGCAAGATTCCTATCGCAATCAAAATCGTTTTCCAATCACCGAAATCGCTCTTCTCGGCAGTTTTATTCTCCGCTCTCCATGACAACATCTCACACTGATTTTCAACATGTTTACACTTCCAAAATTCTGCAGTTTCAACAGATACACAATGCATCGAATCATTGTTAATTCTGGGTGTTATGCATTTCAAGTCACGTGAGGGACCAATGAGAGAACCGGAGCATGTTATCGAGAACGGTGAGAAGAGTAGGGTTTTCGAAAATTCTCCTTCGTAGTAGGTTTCATGTGTGTTATGCATACTGGGTGTTGATGATGAAAGAATATCTGAAATTGAACTTTACCGACTCAAAAATTGATCAGCCTTCGCTTCACTGCCAGCTACCTCACGTTCTCCATCAGGTGTTATGATACTTCCGAAATTATACGCCAACACGTCGATAAATAACGGTATTTTTGGAAGTTGCATTGTCACAACCCCATTCCAATCATTTCTTGCTTGTTGATCCAATTCACCATCCACATCCACAGCAAAATAACCTGTACGCACAATATGGGTATCAAGAATAAATATAAAAAATTGGATTTCAAACGCTTCTCATATTTAACAAAACTCACTTTCCCATTACAATCACAATTTTAAATCTAATATAGCACTTTGAAGGAACAGCCAAATACGAGCAATTGTATCCATTTGGTCTGCGACGACCAGTACCTTGAAAAATCAACTTTCCTAATTTTCATTAAATAAAAAACCGAGGTACCTGGCGGACGTATTCCCTTTGGACAAATGCAGGCATTTCCATTGGGTAGTTTGGCAGATGGATTTGAATATCTATTAATTTGGAAATTTAGGACCACTGCGCTTTCATTTTGTGAAAAGACTGAATTTGCTTGCATTGCCATTATCAGTAATGGAAAGATCAACATTTTGAAAACCTGTAAAAATTCTGAGTCTTCTAAACAAAAAATATGTCTACAAAATTTGAGAATGCCAGATGAGATGACATATAGATTTTTAAAAAAGCAGATTGGAGACTCAAATGTGATGTCATGTTTGGAGTATAATGACATACAATCCGATTTATGTGTTGTAGTAGCAGTAAATCATCATAACTCGACTCAAAATATTCCATTTGGAACCATATTTTGCACAGTTATGCTCAAATATATCATCTCCGATTTGTGTAGAATAATATGTTCAAAAACCAACATCTGAAAAAATGTGTTTTCGTTTATGTCAATCGTTTAATCGTCAAACCTCGAGAATAATTGAAGCCACCAAATTTTGAATAAAATAAGTTTTGAAAAATGTTAGGAAAAAACAGAAAACTGATGATCCACGAGTTCAGGAGTGAAAAATTTGGCGAGATATCTCGGAACCCCTATTTGCGTTATTAAAAAACCTTTGAAAAATAATTTTAGACTCCTATATTATTCTGTAACCCTAATACTATTCTGGGACCCCTATACTAAGATAGAAGCGAAATTTTTTTCAGATTCCATTGAATGCCAATCTACCAGATGATCAGAAATCAAAAAAAAATCACACATATTTGTCTTCCTATTATTGTCGCCTACCATCATTTTTTGAAAACGCCGATGTCGCCGCAAGGACTGCCGTACACTGCCTGAAATATCTCCTATTCTCTTGATCTCCAGGTAATTTTTTAAAATATACTGTTCCTTCTTCATAAAAAACGCCTTTTTGCAAGTCTGCATAATAGTACAAAAAAGAAAACAAAAACATGTCTATCTATATTTTTTCCCGTTCCAAAGAAAGAATAAAACATTATCCTACCAGACCCAAAAAAAGTCTATTTTTATCAATAATTTGATCAGAGAATACACGGTCGGTCAAATATTTTTTATCAACAATATTATTTCCGATCAACACCAATCGATCATTTCGCACTTTTTCTCGATAAATATTCATAAGTTTTTTTGTTATTTATCTGTTTGTTGTTGTTTCATTTGTAAATATGATATAATTGTTTATAGTTCTAAACAAAATACTCAAAATGGTACAGAGTATATCGAAATTGAGAAAGATGCTCAAGATCTTTTGTGTAATAAATATTCTATTTATTTATAAATCACACAATTTCGTGGTTTGTGATGTGTTCTTCTTATCTCTTATTCAAGTTGATCACAAAAAAACTACACTCTAGACTATATCTATTTATACTTTCAAAATATTTAGTCATATCTACCTTGTCCTACTCCTACTCTACCTCAAATATTTATAAATATATATATTTGCAGATGGATGGAATAGGCTGGAAAGCCCGAGGCGATCGGAAGCCTGAATTCAATAATCCCCGAAAGTTCTTCCCACATCTCAAACATGCTGTCAAATTGTTGCTCCTTGTATTCAGGTAACTTTTTTAGATAGAAAATCAAGATGAGAGAAAATGATTTTTGCTTTCAGGTTGTGTATATTCACAATAAATGAGTGGTGGAATGGACGGGAAGCGTTTATCGATATTTTCAATGTCTTCAAACATTTCAGTTTTACTGGTGAGTCGAAATTGGTCGGGATCACTTGAGTTGATGAGAATTACTTTTATACCCAAACATTGACTTCTGAAAGTAGTCAAAAATAAGTTTAGAACCAGTAGGAATCCTATTTTTCCGTGAAAAATTCAAGAAAACCGCATTTTGTATCAGAAAATAACATCAAAATATATTTTAAAAGTCCCATTTCTGTAGTTTCAGTTTTCCAACCTGAGTTATTCTTAAAATGTTAATGTGCAGGTTGTTTCAATAATTTCCTGTTTGAAATACGTTTCAAATTATTTTTAAATGATTTTATGTATGTTTATACAATGATGTTCCCGGCGACTTTTTTCTTTGAAAACATTAAATAGGATTCACAAGTTTTTGAACCTAATACAGGTGAAGACATTTTTTGCAATTTTCAGAATTTTTAGATAACAATCAGGGGTTCAATCGCTGTCATCAATTTACTTCGAATTGAGTTTTCCCACTTTATATCCAAAAATTGGCTCCTGAAAGTTGTCAAAAATAACTGCAAACTTCAAGAAAGTACTATTTTATATCAAAAAATAATATCAAAGTATATTTTACAAACCCGTTTTTATGTAGTTTCAGTTTTCCAACCTGAACTATTTTGAAAATGTTGGTGTACAGGCTCTTCGAGACTACATCCTGTTTGAAATACGCTTCAAATTATTTTCAAATGATTATTTGTTTTCAGAATGATGATCCACAAGTTTTCTTCTACTTTGAAAAACCCAAGAATTCAATTTTTTAAATCAGATTCTGAATTTGTTCACTAGTTGAGTTTTTGGAATATAAGTTATTTATGTGTTGCAAGCCATTCAAACGGTGTTCAGGAGTTCAGGCTTTTTTGGTTTCAACTTTAAAATTGTAATTCCAGGTGTACCTCTTGGTGGAATCGGATGTGGATCGATTGGAACTGACCATCGAATGGGATTCAATCGATTCTCCATCATCCCCGGCATCAAGGAACAAACTACTAATATCAAAGCTAATCAATTCATAGTGTCGGTGCACTCTAAAACTACCGGATCACTCATTTATCAATCACTTTTATCAGCCGCCGATTTCAAAGGAAACGTCTTAAAATCTTGGAAAACAATGAATCCCAAAGATGTGAAGTATCGCGGGCTTTTTCCCCGCGCATGGTATGAATTCACTCTTGGAACCACTGGTATCACAATAATCTGTCATCAATTATCGCCAGTTATCCCCAATGATTATGAAGATACCAGTCTCCCGGTAGCTGATTTCAAATTCGAAGTTTTGAATGGATCACAAGACGATTTAGATGTCTCGATTGTTTTCACATTCCGAAATGGGACTGGGAAAAAGAAGTGGAATAAAGAAGGGGTTTGTGAGAGTCATGAACATCGAGATGAAAAGTTTGTTGGGAGAAGTTTGAAGCATCAAATCAAGGGAATGGATGTGACATATGTTATTGGAAATAATGGAAAAGGAGATGTCACAACAACCACTTTTGATCCAAACGGAGATGGGAAGGCCATCTATTCCGAGTTGAAGAATTCTGGATCTCTCCCACCTCAACAAACAGAAGAGGTCTCCCAGGAACTCGCCATTGCTGTATGCTCCAAATTCAGTATCTCATCTAATTCCTCTGCATCCACATTATTCTCCTTGACCTGGTACATGCCAAAAGTTCATTTCGGAATGAATGGAAGACGCTACCTAAGAAGATACACGAAGTTCTTCGACAATGCGGTGAGCATCGCAAAATATGCTTGCGAAAAATTCGAGGACTGGACAAGAAAAATCGATGCTTGGCAAAAACCAATTATCGATGATCAAAGTCTTCCTGAATGGTATCGAAGTGCATTATTCAACGAGTTATACTATGCAGTGGATGGAAGTACGGTTTGGTTCAATTATGATGAGGGTTGGAAAAAGGAGGAGCCATTGATATCGGAAGAGACGGAGAGACATTTGAAGAAGTTTGGACGATTTGGATATATGGAATCATGGGAGTATTATATGATAAATACCTATGATGTACATTATTATTCGAGTTGGGCGTTTTTGAAGAATTGGCCGCAGATTGAGATGTCGATTCAGTTGGATTTTGGTGGGTAGTTTTTTTTTTTTGCTTCAAAATTAAATCGTGACAAGTGAAGAACATCCTGACATTATTTTTTTAATTTCAAATTTGAGCCAAGTCGATCCTGATGAATTTTAAAGGTGAACCAGGACTCACACAGAACGATAGTTAAAAACTGAGATTTTTTGACGAAATTTGTCATTCAATAGAATTTGGAAGGCTAAACAACATCCCGTAGTCAGGTTTTGTTAGGTGCAAACGCTAATGCACAATATTCAGGTACAAAGTTTGCAAACCTGAAAACGAAAATCAAAAAATCAAACTCACATATTTAATTATATAGCATTATTTGTCACGTAAATGTGAGAAGACTTTTGTGCATTCACAGAAAATTGCTGGAAATACTAGAAGTTTTCATTAACGTTCCAGGAATGCTCATGAAAAAATTTATTCAGAAATTGGAAGTTCTTCATTATTGTTCAGGAACTTATTCCAATTTTCAACGTAAAATTTAGAGCAGACAATTTTACATTAACGATCACATTCGACAAAAGTTAAATACGGGATTTTGATTAGCATCCAAAACTCTATAAAATGGCATACCTCTCATCAAAAACCTTCATTCTTGTCTACGTATTTTTCAGCCGACCAAGTTTCTCGAACTGACGAATCTACTCAAGTTTCCTTGTCTGAAGGGCATACAATGCAAGTGAAGAGACCTGATCGCATCCCACATGATATGGGACATCCATGTCAGTTATTTACAGAAACATGTTCTTCTAACAAACCTATTTTTTCAGTAACCGACCCTTGGATCTATACCAACGCTTATAATCTTCATGACACTTCTGACTGGAAGGACCTCAATCTCAAATTTGTTTTGAGCAGCTGGCGAGATTGGAAGTTGATCGCGAAGGATTCTCAAAGATCCGAGCAAGTGTTGAAATTGTTCTATGAGAAGAGTAAGGCTATTATTGATCGCGCTTTGGTTGATTGGGATGTTGGTAAGGGAGAATCATGGAATTCTATCTGACAGATTTTTCAATTTAGATAATGATGGGATGATTGAGAACTCGGGCTTCGCTGATCAAACCTATGATATTTGGAAGATGACAGGAACCAGTGCTTATTGTGGATCTCTCTGGATCGCATCTCTCACTGTGCTCATCGAAATGGCCAAAAAACTGAAAAAGGATAAAAAGGACATTCAAAAATACACTGAACTTGTTGAAAAATCGAATAAGGTTTTCGTTGAAAAGTTGTGGAATGGATCATTTTTCGCGTTCGATGAAGATGTTTCCAACAAGAAAGTTGTGATGGCTGATCAATTATCCGGATTCTGGGCATTGCTTATTAATGATGATGAAGTTCGAATTGAGAAAGAGAAGTTATTGTCAGCCTTAAGGGTGGTTTATGAGCATAATGTGAAGGGATATGCAAACGGTGAATTTGGAGCGGTTAATGGATTTTTGTGAGTTTATGGGGCTGAAAATAATTTCTGAAACTTGAACAACTTGAATACATTTTCTTGTAAATTATGCTAACTTACAGAACAACTGGCAAAGTCGATGATTCGTGTATCCAAAGTATGGAGGTTTGGAGTGGAATCACTTATGCACTGTCTTCCATCATGATTGAGTTGGGACTTGTCGAAGAGGCGTTCAAAACATCAGAAGGTCTTTTCACATCGATTTGGCACCGATACCCTCTCCAATATCAAACACCTGAAGCCTTCTCGGAAGATGGAATGTATCGCGCGCTGGGATACATGCGACCTATGTCAATTTGGAGTATTCAACATTCTCTTGAGCGCAAGAGGAAATAAACATAGTCCAACAATTTTTATTTTGAGCTTTTTTAAAAGGCGAATATGTAGATTATCATGTTTAAAAGTAGATCTCTTCTGGTCATAATAATAAATTTTTTCTAATGAAAATGTGTACATGAATTTTATCTACATTTTCGAGGAAAATTGAGGATTATTTTTGACCAAAGTCACGTAGGCGAAACAAATAAATAGCAATCGTTTTTGCAGACACTTTATCAATTTAGCCTTTGATGTTCGACATTAGTTTTGTACATTTGTTCTTTTTTTCAACGAAAAAAAAAAATAAAATAAAATATTTGGAGCGCGCATATGTGCCCTGTTGTTCTCCTCGTGTAATACACGATGACTAACTTTTTTTGAATTTTTTTTTCGAACAACGAGAAACTTTTTCTTCCAGCTTGAAAATGTCTAGGGATTTAATGATTGCTGATAATGGTGATTCGATTGGAAATACACCTCTCGTCCTTCTTAGAAATATCACCAAAGGTTTAGATGCCAGAATTGGTGAGTTTTTTCTGTGATTAAAAAATATATTAGATGAGATAATTATTTCCAGCCGTCAAAATTGAGTATTTGAATCCATCAATCTCGGTGAAAGATAGAATCGCGAAATCAATGGTAGAAGCAGCGGAAAATGAGGGCAAAATCAGTCCAGGAAAATCGGTTTTAGTCGAAGGAACTAGTGGAAATTTAGGAATCGCGTTAGCACATATTGGAAAAATCAAAGGGTATGTTTCCTATCAAAAAAGTTTCAACTCATGTTCTTAATTCAGGTATAAAGTGATCCTTGTTATGCCATCAACAATGAGTATGGAAAGAAGAGCAATGCTCCGGGCATATGGGGCGGAAGTCATCCTTTCCGATCCAAAGGAAGGTCATCCCGGATTAGTGAAAATTGTCAATCATCTTGTCGCAAACTTGCCTGGTGGTTATTGTCTTGATCAATTCTCGAATCCGGCCAACCCATTGGCTCATTATCGCACAACTGGTCCAGAAATCTGGAAACAAACTGAAGGAAAAGTTGATATTGTCTGTTTTGGAGTTGGCTCTTCTGGCACAGTTTCTGGATGTGGAAAATATTTGAAAGAGCAAAACCCGAAGATCGGAGTCTACGCTGTCGAACCGTTCGAGTCTTCAGTTTTGAGTGGATTTCCAAGAGCTCCACATAAAATTCAAGGTATCTTTTATGTCATTGTTCAAACAACTTTCACAGAATAATTTATTTGTATTAGAAATTACTTTCAAAAAATTTTTATTGCACATCAAACTACAAACAATAAAATTCTAACTTTTTCAGGAATTGGTGCCGGCATCGTTCCTGACAATTTCAATCGCTCCCTCGTCGACGAAATCCTTCGCATCAAATCTGATGATGCGATCGAAATGTCTCGCCGGCTCGGAGAAGAAGAAGCGATTCTAGGTGGCATCTCATCTGGAGCCAACGTTTTGGCATGCGTCGAACTCGCCAAAAGACCAGAGAACAATGGAAAACTAATCGTTACAACTGTCAATAGTTACGCAGAAAGATATTGGTAAGAAAAATAAGACTTCTTCCCCAAAATTCTAGTTCATTTCAGCTCGACTGAGTTGTACTCACAAGTTCTTGATGACGTCTCGAAGTTGCAAATTTCTTCATGCGAACAAGCAGTGGAAATTGGCAAAAAGTACCTGGGAATTGCATAAGTTCTATTCATTTTGCTTATTTATTTGTTTTTTTTCACATTGATCAACTTCATTTACCAACAACGAAAGAAAAATCCGTGTTATTTTTTTCTCACAAAAAGAAGAACAAAAAGTAATTGTAAAATATAATGCGGAAAATTAATAAATAGAAGAACCGGGCGGATAAAGGCTATATGTTTGATCATTTATTTTCGTCGTCCGAAAGACATGATCTGACGCTCGTATTCGGATGGGTCTCGTTTGCCGAATGACATGATGTCACGATCAAAAGAGTTGGCGGTGGCACGTTTGCCGAAAGACATGATTTCCCGATCGAATTCTCCACCTGATGATCGCTTGCCGAACGACATGATATCACGGTCGAATTGTCCACCGGATCGTTTTCCGAACGACATGATGTCCCGATCGTAGTACTGCAAAATAACGGAGGTATGATTTTGTACCCTTGAAAAATTGAATTCAAACAAACAATTCAAGTCGAACAAGAACAAAATACTGAACTTTCTCTGCATTTCACATCATTTTTCCAACATCAGGTGGGTTTTTTGAGCATTATTTCTCTGAATTTCTCTCAACCCCATAAATAATTTTGGTTTTTTCCTCTGCAGTTGAAAGTTCATGCCACTCATTTTTCCTCTTCGACCTCTTTTTTTCCAATTACGAATCTTGAACCGAGTTCGAATGGAACCTAATGGATCTCCTTTTTCTGCTCCCCCATTAAATACTACTCCAACTACCGTAGTAAAAAATCGTAAATTTTAACGGGATTGGTTAAATAATGATAGCCCTCTTCTTCTCACATTTTGTGGTTGTCGTTTGCCGAACGACAAAATGTTCCGATCAAACATCCCTTCATCGTAACCAGGTTGAGCCACTGCTGCACTACCACTTCGTTTTCCGAACGACATAATATCGCGCGAGTAGTCGTTTCGTTTCATGTGTTGCTCGTCGCGATCCGCAATTGCTGAAAAAATAACGAAACATTTTTTGGCTAGCAGGGCTTAGGGATTAACAGATCGAAAGTTTCAAATTACTTCGTTGAAGAAAAAGAGAGAGGGGATCAGCACCGGAATTAGTCGGTTTTTAGAATGGGAACAAAGTGCACTGATGTCACATAAGAGTGGTTCTGGAGTCTGTAATCTTCGACCCCCTACACATCAGTTTTCGATATTTCTAGTTTTAATTCAGACCGGAAGAGACAAATATCTAAGTTCCGTTAATCAAACGATTCAACAAAAAAAAACACCTACACTTCCTATAGAAATTTGAATGAAAAACTTTTCTGATATATTAGGCTCAAGTAAAAACTGAAACTACAGTAACCTGGCTCAGATTTCTGAGAAATCCTAGAGGACACCTTAGGGAAAACACGTGAACAAGAGAAGTTACAGACAGTACCCTGTTGATAGTAATTTATGTCTGAAACAAGTTTTCTGGGGTAATCGGACCTGAAGAAACCGATTTCAATAGCCATTGGTTTTGAAAAACTCATGTTATCTCAGAAAAATGATGAAAATAAAAATGAGTTCTCGACTAGAAGAAATAAAATTTAAATGGATAGTTTCGGGAAGCTGAAATAAAAAATCCTGTTTTTCAGCCTAATAAGAATATTCCTGGGTTTAAGCCCGATAGTGTGACGCTAAATAAATCGGATTTGGTTGAAGTTTTTAACAAGGCGCTGATCAAAGGCCGTCCCCAGTTTTAAGCCCACTACACATAATAGGTTTAAAGTACGTTTCTCCTTAAAAATAGGTCTATCAATCTCATGTGAAAACTTCAAAGTAAACATGCATGACTGGTCTGTTTAGTAAACCGCGCTCCATTGATAACCAAACTACAGTACCTCTTGATTTGTGTAACAATGAACTTCGATGTGCTCATTAAAATTTTCATACAAAAACAGACTTACATTGCGCTGAAACTGCGGCGACGACAATGCACAAAACCGAAATCGATGCACGATTCATGTTTTAACCCTGGAAAAATAGCACTTTTATCTGAGCTCTGAGAATAGCAAAAAAAAAATCTGGTATCGAAAAAATAATACATAAATGTGTGTAAGACGATACATACAACATGCTGTTTAAAAGAGCCCGCCTCTGAAAAGGAGCCGCCCATCTTGCTCTCTCTCTAAGATTCATGTCTGACAGACAGGTAATTTTTAAGAAGAGGAGGTGGCTTCAAAAAATTGAAGAGTGCCTTCTCCCCGAAAATTGTGTGAATTGGATGAAAATGGGCGGTTCCTCCACTCCTCCTCTTCTTTTGAGAATAAATTTTTTTTTGGTGGCAGACGATGAAAATAATTAAAATATTGTTTTGCTAATTAGCCCACTAGATTTGTGAAAACGTCATTATAGTAGGTATATGGTAGGCAGGTAGGGAGGCAGAAAGATCATATTTCAGAAAACAAATGAATGAAGAGTATAAAATATATTTTGATATTGCATTCAGAAGAAGGAGAAGAAAAGAAGTACTAAGGAGACGTATGTACAAACATATATAAAAGAAGTTCCTGGTGAAAGAGGTGGAGCCTTGACATGTGTTTTGGTCCCAATGAAAAATGAAATTTAGGATGACAAAGTCTAGTACCATAGATCTCTAGTTTGTATGTTGGTCTTCTGAAAAGACTCGGTTCAGTAAGGCTTAACATCATATCTAAAATGAGACCTGAAAAACTGATTTTGTTTCTAACTTTGATCCGCGGCAGGATTTAGTTTTGGAACTTTTTGGTCATCAAGTTCCAAGGGTTCTATCCTAGTATAAGGTCCCTGGAAGAAATAGGGATCCCAGAATAGTATGAAATCATTCTAGTGATATACATATTTAGACCATCATATTGCTCTGGGTACTTATCACATCCACTTTGGAACCCTAGAAAGTAAGAAAACCGGGATGATCAAGTTTGAAAAAAGAACGCTGTAATCTTCATATTTGCTTTAGAGAGTTCTAAATAAGGCTGTTTGTGAACTTCTATTTTTGAGAACACTGAAAGAAAAACGGAAAAGAAAATGAAAATATGAAACTCACGTAACATTATATTATTATTATTATTTGCACGTTTTTCAATATTTCGTGCATCATCAGAATATTTCTAAGAATTCTATAATTTTTAATTAACTTATTTAAAGGACTAACGTTCATTCTAAAAATGATCAGTATGAAAAGTTAATCTGTTTTAGCTGATAATTTTAAGTTTTTGATAATTTTCAAGCTATCTCTACAACAGAAGTGTTTCTTCAAATACATTGGTGACAAAACAAACCTCCTATACTTGGTTTTGAATCCAAAATGAAAAAATAAACACTTTTTTTTATCCAAAAACTCATCGCAAATTCTGCAGAAAACTCTTCTCTCCGCGTTCGTTCCCCTAGAACGTTCCCTCTTGAAAACTAATAATTGTGCAATCTCACAAAAAATCGGAAATGCAAATGTCTTTTTAATTCGAATTTCTAAATCGAATTTCGAAAACTGAATGAGTGGGTTGTCCTAATTCTAAAGGGTTCAAACAAAAAAGTGCTCAACTATACTTTTCATTATTAATAAGAGCTCATTTCGCCAAAGGGAATTTGAAGAGCAGTGAAGGCGTAAAGAATTAATCATTCAAATTAGTACATGCTCGTTGAATACAAAAATTGATTAGTCATTGGGTATATGACGTATTATAGATCGGGAACTACAGTAACCCTTGTCTCTGGTTTCTCAACGGAAAAGTTTTGTTAAAAAAAAAGAAAAAACGTATAACATCAAAAAGTCAAACCTACGCCCACCCGCCTGTTTGCCAACAACTTCGCATGAATTTTAAATTTTTTTTTTTTTTTGAAAAAGGTAATTCGGAAATAGAATGTTTTCTGAATACATTAGCAATATAAGTTGTGGATAAAATTGTCAGTTTTACTAATACCAGATTAAAAATTGGGGGGAGGGAACAATTTTGTTTTGGTGTTAATTTTTTTTTTTCAAAAAGTCAATATATACTATAGTAATATCTTGGACTAAAAAAATTATTTTTAAACTTTGTGGATCTTAGAAGTGACAAACTCTGAAGAAAAAACATCAAAAATGAAAGTTTTTTGAAACTCAGAAAAGAATCGGGTATTAAAGAGGTTTTGGAGTAAAAAAAAGACTACGTCATCTTTGGTTATGATTTATATGTTTTTTTGATTTTTGGTGAATCTCCGAAATTGGTTTTTTTTTGAGTTTTTGGAGAATAACGTGAAACATTTTCCAAATACTTACGCATAGCTTAAAGTGTATAAAATATGATAAATTTTTTAAAAAGATAAATTTTAGGCTATTTCACAACGATCGGGATAGAATTTTTGACCAGAACTGACACTGTAAAATACCTGCCTTGATCTATGTCAGCCTTGTTCTTAGTCAGTCCAGTTCAAGTCAGACTATATTTCAAGCCAGGCCAGTTCAGTCAAATCTTTTTAAATGATTGGTTTTTAATTTGGATCATCAGAATGTAACAGCAAAAGTCCAATTTGTAAGAGCATGTAAAAATTTGGGTCAGATTCGATTTTCCTTGGCAGGGTTTGGTGAGGTTTTTTAAATTAAAGGTTGATTTCATGCTATTTCACAACGACCAGAATTGCAATTTTGATCAAAACTGTAAGATACATACCTCGGTCCGGTCCTGATCTAATCTACTTTTGTTCTAGGCCAATTCGCACAGGCAAAACCCCTTTCCGGCTGTTAATTAAGGGTAACAGCCGGAAAGGACTCACCCGGGGAAGTTAGTGAGACTGGTAAAAGATAAACTGGCACATTTTACGACCTGACAGGAAGAATATTTCATGTTGCACAAAAATTGGCAAACAACGTTTTATGTGTAATCTGAACAATTTCAGAGAAATATTTCAGCGTATTGGTTATAAATCGAGGTATATCCTTTTTTACACGGCAAATCAACGAGTTTTGAGGACATTTTGCCAAAAATATCACGAAATATTTGAAAAATTTTTAAAAAATTCTGTGTGCGGACCATTTGTGTGCGGACCATTGCCATTTGCAGAAACGACAAACTCCTCCCATTTTTGCAGAAACATCTCGGGGAAAAATCGGCAAGCTTGCGGCAATTTGTCGCAAACTTGCGACATTCGGCTGTCGCAAGGCTTGCGGTGTTCTTGCGCCAATAGTCGCAAGCTTTGCGACATCTAGCAGCAAAACTACTGCACAGCTTGCGACACCCTTGCGCCAGAAAAAATGTGTCGCAAGTTTGCGACAAACTGCCGCAAGCTTGCGACAAGGAAAAAGCCTTGCGACACGCTTGCCGTTTTTTCCCCGAGATGTTTTTTATTCTGGGAAAGTCCGTAACTAATTTTTTCTGAAGAAAAAATACTTTTTTTTTCACTGTGATTCGGTTTCAGGTTTGATCATATTTCAGACCTATCCAGTCAATTCTTTAAAGGGGGGGGGGGGTATGACGAAAAAACAAGTTGTGTTCAAATTAAAGAGTACCACCGACATAGTAAAACTACCGAGGGAATTTTTACCGGAAAGCCTAGTATTCGAGAAAATTGGATTTAGAACTTTTTTTTGAACGTATTTTGAACGCTATACGTGGTAAAAAACGAAGCGTATGTAAAAATTTCTCGAATACTAGGCTTTCCGGTGAAAATTCCGTTGGGGGTTATACTATATCGATGATGCTCTTTTTTTGAACACAACGAAATTGGTAGAAGCTGCACCAGAACAAAAATATAGAGCTGCACCAAAAAATAACTTCGAGGGGGTGGTGCGAGAATATGGGAGAAATCGGAAGAATATGCTGATTAGAATTTACTAAAGCTGCTCAAGAGAGATAATATATACAAAAACAAAACAGATAAATAGGGAAAAATTCATGAAAATTGGCAACATTTGTTCCATGATCCACTTAAACTTGTGGTTCCACCGGATCCAAGCTGGAATGTTCCATTCGAGCCTTGCTCTAATACACCTTGATCATATTGTCGTTTCAAAATGGTTGCTAATTCTAAAAACGCATTATCGACATTCACATTTCCTTTTGCTGATGTTTCCAACATTTCGAACATTCCATTGGCTCTTTGAAGCATTTCTGCTTCATCTCTTTCAACTGCGCGTTGATCTTCCAAGTCGCATTTCGTACCTACGAGCAGTTTGACAACATTTGGAGCAGCGAATTTGGAAACATCATCAATCCACCGTTGTAAACTTGAAAATGACTGTTTGCATGTAATATCATAGCATAATACTATACAATTTGCTGATCGATAATATGACTGGGTGATAGTTCGGAACCGCTCCTGGCCACCAGTGTCCCAAATTTGAAGTTTCACACGTTTTCCGTCGACGACCAAAGTTTTCATGGTGAAATCGACACCAATTGTAGTACCTTGGCGATCGACAAATGTACCATTTCGGAATCGTTCAACTACGCATGTTTTTCCGACTCCCATATCTCCAATGAGCACGATTTTGAATAAATAGTCAAAACCATCATCGTTATCCATCCAAAAATTCCTATTTTCAGTAAATCTCGAAGGCCAAAATCGATAACTTTACGATAAAAGAGAATTCAGATGAAAAATAGGGTAATTCGGGGAGATCAAAAGATCAATTTTTGATTGAGAAGCTTTAGCCGAAAAAACCATAGGATACGGTATATTTCAAAGGAGCATCGATATGATAAAAAATCTAGCAACCGAAATTCAGCGGGTTTAGCTCTCTATCAATTCTCTTCTAAACTTTTCCGCGATGGGGGCGACCTTTCTTTTCCCATCGCCAAAAATACCTTCAGAATAAAATATTGTGGAAAAAATATATGAGCAGAGCGCAAACAAATAAATAAAATGACAAATTCAGAAGAGCGGAGTGAGTGCGCAAAAAAAAGTATATTCGTTCAATTATTCAGTGTTGCCACAAAGTTCTGCACCATCAAATCGGCTGTTTTTGACGTGACCCTATGCCAAAATGGAGGGGATTAGAAAATGATGAATAACCCAATAAGGCCATCTTTTTAAACCCGAGTTTTTTCGATGCTGGGCGGGAGACAGACAAAATTTACAAAAATTATGAAACACTCTAGGGATGATATGACTAACTAAATTTTAAGAGATACTGTGGTTCTGACGCGATTTTCAATGAATAGAGAATAGACATGGGAGTTCTGCTAGACAGGCATAGATCAGAATGATGAGTAATAGACTACTGTATGATGTACGGAAATGTCCTATGAGCTATAAGTGAGTTACGAAAAGTGAGTTATAACTGAAAAACAACGTTTTAGGAACAGAAATAGGAAAACAATGGAGTTATGTACTTCCAAAAAATTTTGTGATTAAAGTTATGGAACTTGAAGTTTACTAGTACACTTCTACCGCATTGTGAAATAAAATGGGACCAAATCCGGAATTTCAGGAGGTTCAAAATGATGATTCGTGAACTGGACTGATTCTGATATCTTTCAAAAATGATCTGAAGAGAGTCCAAAATTGAAGTCGAACGCAATCCCAAAGAAAGATTAAAGTCATTTCTAACAAAAAGCCTAGTCATTTATTAACAAGTTTTTTTGAGCTTGACCCGTTTTAAAAGAATTCGTATTTGAAACTCTCTTTTTGATTGAGTTATGCTTTGTACTCCAATCGGGATATGTTTCTAAAAAATCAGTTTCGCTCCAATTTTTTTGAACTAGATTCAGTGAGTTTTTTGTCTGCTCATGTCCAACTCAGTTCGTCTTGACTGAAACGAGTTTGGATAAATGGGTGAACTAGCAGGCATGTAGAATTTTTTACCTTTTATCTTGGTCAGAATTTCCGGAATTTTTTTCCGAAAATAACTTGAATGCTCTTTAACCTTTTTTAAACACGAGGACAAATTCTATGAAGTTTCTGGTTTAGGGAAAAACATTCAAAATGTGAGTGGTTAGTTAAACTTGTCTTGCTAAGGACACAATTTTAAAGAGTTATATCTTACCGGCAAAGTGGTTAGGTGCAAATGAAAAACCCCAGCCTCAACATTACATATACTTTTTCTGAAAACCGATGGAACTCGATTCCACTTTTAGAGCAACACCATGAGCTAGAATTGATATCAATAAAAATCGACAAAACCTGTGGGGAACTGGAATCCCGAAATATAAAATATTTTCAGAGAGCCGGTATTTTTTAGCTGAAGCCCAAACGACTGCAATTCGGTTTTTTGAAAATATTGTGATTTCATATTTTTCATGGTTTTGGCAATTATAGCTCAGGGTGTTTATTTAACTATCTGATATACTACTACGAATCTATGAGCAAATTTGCAACCCATTGATGCCACTTTCATTGTGAAAAACCAAACTGGAAATTACATATACCCAGAGCTGTTGAAATGGAATGTACCCCAGATGGGCTTCCCAGATTAACTGGGAAGAATGAGTAAATTTTATCACGTGGGAAATTCCAAATAAACATTACCATCCCATGGGAGCCCAGGTGGGCTTTCTTTTTTCTTTCATTTCTTAAAAAAACACTAATTTTTTCATGAAATGAACAAAAAAACGACCAATACGTCAGAAAAAGAAATACAAACGTGAACTTTTTCAAAAATTTACAAAAAAAATTTCCCAACTGGGAAAGCCCAGCCCACCCCAGTTTATCTGGTCATTTCTTGAAGTGGGATGGGATGGAATGGGCATTTCTATCTGGGCTATCTGGAGCCCACATTTTTCCCATTTCGACAGCTCTGCATATACCCCTTTGTAATTCGGACTTTTAGAGGAAAAATATAACACTTACGTCAATTCACTGAAATATCACCAAAAATATACCTAACAAAATTGTAAAATCTATTTATCATACATACATACGTAATAATTGTTTGTTTGAACACAAACTACCAAAAATTGAATCAAAAAAGTATGTTCTCACAATCAGAGAACATGTTTCTGACACGTGAACGTTCCAAGTTCAACACATCATTTACATGAAAAGACGATAGGAATTCAAGATTTCGTATCTCGTGTTTGACAGGTGAATATTGAGAGCCAAGTTAAAATTTTTGGTAGAAAAAACTTGGCCAGGTGGAACTTGGTATTACTAAAGATTCAAGAATAACAAGTTTACTAGGGTAATCGAACCAGTAGAAACCGATTTTAACATTGAAAATATAGCAAAATTACTTGGTAAGTTAGAAAAAACATGACTCTGCAGTTAGGTTGAACTATACTAACTCGAGAAAAGTAAAAAGTTCAAACCCACGTCATTTTTTCTCGATTTTTTTCTATTTCACGTGACAAGATTATCACTGAAATGAATAACCTTTGTGGGTGTAATTGTCAGACATCTACAAAGCTTAACATAAAAAATATAATAGGCTGAATGAACAAAACAAACTCGCCTAAGTTTCCGCGCGAAAGAACACGCATATCTTTTTTGTCCATCATAAATTTTATGTATTATTTATATTTCGAATAACAGAAGGGGGTGAGCAGGAAGAATATGAAAAAACGTTTTGTTTTTTTTTTCCAGAGTGTAATAGAAAAAAAAACTGCACGGAGAAATGCATAACTTGGTTAGACTTTCGAAACACTTTGGGTGGTCATTGTTTTTATTGCTCGTAGAATTGAAAAAAAAAGAAAGGACCTCTCAGTAGATTGGTTTTCTCTCCCACACTTATTATTTTATATTCATCATTTGTTTTTCTAAATCCAAAATCGGTTTCTAATGTTCAAAACTTCAAAAATAGTAATTTTTAAAAAGAAAAACAATTAGTATTCATAATATCTTTCTTCTCCCCAGGGTCAAGGCGCAGCCAAAAAACAATAAAAAAAATGTTTGATGACAAATAATTAGCAAACTTCTCCACAGCGAATAGTTTTATATACGACTGGTACCAACCAGGATCTTTTTCTCTCTCTTAAAAAAAAACAAAAAAAATTTTCCTCAGCCCGATGCGGGGCTCGAACCCGCGACAGCCAGATTAAGAGTCTGGTGCTCTACCGACTGAGCTAACCGGGCAGCCGAAAGTGTTTGTGAGAAGTTTAGAGATATTTTCGCGTGAAGGGCAACTAGATGACAAGAGCATAATGAAATATACACAAAGAAAAGTGAAATTTGAGAAGAAAATTGTAAATTATTTGGCAGACGTAAGAAAAAAAAATGTTTTTCTCCTTTTGGTGATTCAAAGAACATTAAGAATTATGCAAATGTGAAGATTCCGACCAATCTTTGGAGAAAGCATGAGTTTTTGTTTTTATTTTTTGCTTTCATAGGGGATGCTCCTTTAAAACCTACAGTAACCAGATGTAAAGCAGTTTTTCAAATTTTTTAATGTGCAAAAAAGCCTAGAAACACGCCAATTTTTCTTCGTCTTCAAAACGGCTTCGACGAAAATTAGGTAGACACCCACGAAGAAGAATCAAAGAAAAAACAACATAAATCAAATTTTTCTCTCGGAGCAAGCTCCGATTTCAACGGAAAAAAACAACACGAAAAAACGTGAAAAATTAGAAATTCCGAAATTTTTCATCCTCCCAAAGTATCCCATTACATTTGAATTTGTTGTTGTTCCTCAAAAAAATATGTTTCCGGTTATTTTTGGAACAAAACGGAGAGAAGGAAGAACGATCTGCATTCGGGAGGAAATATTTTGGACTGAAAAAAATCGGGAAAAAATATCAGCCTCAAATAACAAGTTTAACGAGTTTTCCGAGAAGTCATGAAAATAATTGGAGAGTCTAAACACCTGCTCAAGGGTAATAAAATTACCTAGAAATTTAATGTGTTAGACAAAAAATGACCTCGAGAACTTCAAATGTTAACACGTTACTTATGTACATACGTACTTTGTATATATCTAAATTCAATCGCGCTCTGTTGACAATCAAATATTTTGTGTGAAATAATCAAAGTTCGAATTGGTTTTTGTTAGTCCGAAGACAGAGAACAGCATATTATCAAAATAGCGAACTTGGAACTTTTTGCTCTAAAAAGATGAGTATGTCCTGCGTGGCTCAGTAGTGCACTATTGTGCCTATAATCCACAAGGTCAGAAGTTCGAACCCGGTTGAGTGAATTTTTTAAATTTTTTTTAATGAAGAGCTAGGAAATATATTTCTTTGACAAAAACTGAAAAAAATGTGATACACAACTTAGCAAACAATTCCTAAATCTCCATCAGAAACAAAAAAAACGGAAAGTTCACCCCTCCGGGGTTCGAACACCTAACCTTGTGGCTTATAGGCAGAACATGTAACCACTGAGCCACTCAAAACACATTCAGAGCAAAAACGTTGGAAGTTTGGTCTAATGTGGCCTCAATTCTCAAAACGCCCGTTTACATATACATCTGCTCGCCCAGATGCCCGTTTACTCGTTCGCCCGGTTGAATGCCCGTTCGCCCACACGCCCAATCCCAGAAAACGGGAAAATGGGCTTTATTTTCCCCACATGCCTAATTCTGGATAACACAACCTGTTTAAGCAACCAAAAGAACAACTTGAGCTCTCAACGATATCCAGACAAATATACGAAAAAGTCATTATTTAGGTCACACTACAAATGAAATTTGTTTTTTTTTTCCCTCGTAATAAATTTTATCTTTTTTTGATTCGAGTGAAATTAAATTCACACCAAGAGGCCAAATATCTTATATATATATATATATTTATTCAGCGGAACCGCGTAAAAAAAACACATAAATAAACCAAAGGAGTAGATAAATAAATATGATACAAGAGAAATTGGAAGAAAAAAAATAAGGGTATGGGTTCATCCTAAATTTTTAAAAGACACTAGTCCCGCAAGAGACTAAGCCAGTTGAAGGAATTGACTGGAATAGTAAGATTGAAAAGAAAGACGACAAGGATCCTAATCATAGTTGTTAGGGCAGCGCTAGAAGCGTAGTATTTACTCCACTAATGAGATTTCTGAATGAGTCAACGTTTGAACTTTCAGGGATTAGATGAGAAATTTTGTTCCAGTAGGGTAAAATGTGATCATAGAAAGTATCAGAATTGTTTATATTACCACTCAATCTGTAAGGGTGGCGTTTTGATTTTGATAATCGAACGAATTTGAAAATATCCGGCTGATGAGAGAGATTATGGAGGCTTTTGAACATATGTAGTAAGTCAGAGCGGATTCTACGTATTTTCATTTTTGACATGCTCATTTGAGTAAGGCGATCATCGAAAGACGCGAACTTAATATTGCAACGGTGAAATACAGTTCTAGAATAATTTCGTAAAGGTTTTTTCCAGGATATTAATTTGTTTCGAATCCAAAAAGGGGTTGAATACTTCTGAGCAGTACTCTAAAAGTGGTATGACATACATTTTGAAAAGCAGAACATAATGATTTAGGGAAGTGAACTGAAAGGATTTTAGAATTTGATTTGTACGAAGGCTAGCCAGGTTAGATATATACGAAATATGCTTATCAAATTTGAGCTTTTTGTCTATAATTATACCCAGATCACGGATTAAAATCTGTAGACTTGATTTCAACTCCGTCAGCTTTGTAAACATACTGTAAATTACTCTTCCCAAAATGAACTACCGATGATTTTTCGGGTGCTAAAGCCATTTGATTAATTTTCGCCTAGTCACAAATATTGTCAATACATTTCTGAACAGAACTAGGATTGGAGCCTATAACTTTGAGATCATCAGCAAAAGCAGATATAGAAAGCCCATCAGTTGCTAGTGAAAAAACATCATTTATAAAGATTATAAAAAGAAGTGGACCCGATACACTTCCTTGAATGACACCGGACGGAACTGAGGCGGATTCCTTAGAAATACTGTTACCAATTTTGACGTAAAACTTCTATTGTCAAGAAAATCAGCATACCAAGCACATAAGTAATGATCAAAACCAAAGTCACGTAATTTGCGAATCAAGAGATCGTGGGGAACTCTATCAAAAGCTTTCATGAAATCAAAATAAACCACATCTGTATTTTTTTTATTGGACTCTTTGAGTACAAATAGTTTTAGGAGTTTCTGGAAAAGCGAAAAAAAACTCGATTAAAAACTAGGCAAGTGCTCTTGAGAACTACAAGTAGTACGTTCAGGTGAAATTAAATTTTCGGACAAAAGACGAAGAACAAGAATGGCTGAGCAAAAATGAAAAAGAAAGGTTAGGGGGGACAGCTGCACATAAAATCACATCATGTTAACAACGTTCTCTAACAGGGGACGTTTTTGGATTCATTTTATTTTAGAGTTCGACTTTTCTACTTCCGAGTTTCACAAGTCTCTGGTTCGAATTTCCATTTGTTTTCCAAACTTCAGATAATTCAAAAATGTTTTAAATTAATTTTTTAAAAAAATATTTTGACGCAAGAGGGGACCGAACCAGAGACTAGACGTCGCCGTTTGCTTAGAAAGCATGCACGTTAACCAGTCGGTCATACCGGCTTTTTGATGATTTGTTATATTTAATTTAGGACTTCCATTTTCTCGGTCATAAATCCCCCTTCAGTGTCAAATTTGTCAATTTTTTTTCATCGGAAAGAAAACGTACCATGACTCATTGTTGTGAAACACACTCATGTTCTAAATAGGAAGAAAAAGAATTATGCTTGTGATAACTAATATTCATACCTCTTTTGATATGACTCTACTCTTTTTAATATTGACTCTCGAAAATGATAACGTTTTTTGTAGTACAAAATTTTTTCATATTTAATTTTTTACGTGAACTTTTTGACTCCGTCTCTATTTAAATTTTCTTTTTTTTTGTTACTTTCACGTGAAAAGGTGTATTCGATTTAGTGGATATTAATTTAACAAAAAAAAAAATCGGAGAACGGAAAAAAATTATCTTCGCCCCCATGAGGAGTCGAACTCGCGAACCAGCGATTTTTCGTGCACTCCATAGCATTGAATGTAAGTGTGTGTGAGCGGCGTTCGCGTCCGATCTGGCAGTCTAAGCAACGTCGAGGCCGGTTAGTCGAGGGTTCGATCCTGGTGGTGAAATTTCTCAAAAGTGTTTTGTTTTTTCTGTTCATTGACATGTCGGAGGGTAAGATTGGTGTTTCCTGAAGTTCAATACTGATAAAAAATATTTTCCGGAGTGGAAATTCAGTTTTTCGCGTAAATTCATAACTACAACTTCATTTTTATAAAAAACACTATAGTGTAAATATTTTTAAAAGTGACTAGTTCTCATTAAATTACCTTTGCAGAAGAATTTGAAACATCATGAACTCGTCGATCAGCCCAATCAACTGTATAAAATGCAATCAAGAATTTACGAATTACAGACGTAGGCCGTGTATAGGGCAATGTGGACACTGCGTCTGCGAATGGTGTAGACATCAACTAAAGTAAATGTTTACTTTTTTTCAAATATTTTATAATGTGTTTTTTTTTTTGAATTTTAGAAACGCAACATGTCCTCAATGCAATAAAAAAAGGGCTTTCACAGATTATGTGATAAATTATAATGTTTTGGAAATGATGAAAACAATGGTTCGAACCAGTATCTCAAGTTTGAAAATTTCTAGCAAAGTATTGGATATTAAAGAAGACGTGAAAGAGAACTGTTCGCAATGCGGAGTAGTTTGTCGTCGTCTTCAATTGTGTATAGATTGTGGGATTTCTCACAAGGTTTTGATTCCACGTGATAAACCTATAGCATATTTGGATTTGTACGGTGTCACTGTGAAAGAAGCTATAGATCGTGTAAGAAAGAGTGGTACTGTAAAAGTGTCTGGTTGGATTAGACTGAAGTTGAGTCTACTGAACGATAACTCACGTTAATTGCACATGCAACATAACATATTTAACATTTTCCATTTTTTTTTCAGTGTAACTCGAATAATTAGAAAAATAGAATAGAAATCTAATGGAAAAGTGATCGCAGTTATAACATGAAGCGAAGTGAAATAGAACTCCTTACTATCAAGAAACTCTGTGGCCGGGCATTGGGTATAATTGATTGCTAGATATTTATCCATGTTAATGGCATGAATAATATGTGAATTCAGATGCAGGTGAAACTGCATAGTGTATCAAAAAAAATGGGTTGGTCCACAAAAAACCAAAAAAAAAGAAGGAGAAGAGGAGAAGAGACCGGATCAAATTGTGGAAGTAGAACCGGAAAAAACATCAAGACGACGTCCATTTCAAAACAAGAAGGGTGGTAAACTCTGAAATCGACTCGGATAGAACAAATACGTAAACTTCCTGATTCGGTTTTGAACTGAAATGTTCACTAAATCGAGTTTACACCTTTTACAATATATTTTGGGTGAATTTTTCGATACATACAAAGAGAGGTCCAAGTACTTCCTCTTTCAAGTTTTCCTTAAAATTATATTGAAATCACCTCACATATAATTTTCAAACTACAAAAACAAAAATTGTGGTTTATTAGATGATGTAAATTATTGCAAAAAATGGGTGATGGTGCCGGATAGAGAGAACAATAGAGAAGAGATCAAATGAAATAGACAACTACAATGAATGGAACGTAGTAGTAGTAGTAGTAGTTAGTAGTAGAAGTTGTCCGAGTAGTAGATCGGATAAGACCGTTTGTAATCGTTGAATCGTTCAAGATATGGTGACCATGATCCGGCAAATGCTCGACCTCCTGCTCGTTTGTCGAATCTGAAAAAAATGAGGGTGATGTTGGAAATGGGATAGATTTGGGAGGGGGGAAATTAGGCCACTTTTTGAGGTAAAAAATCTCGTTAAAAGTATTTATGGAAGGCGGGGAACCTTCAAGTTGTGTCAATGGCCGACTGGTTAGCTTGCGTGCTTTCTGAGCAAACGACTAAAGGGGTCTCTGGTTCGATCCACCTTTGAGACATTTTTTTCGAACTTCAGATAATTGTTTTTTTTTGTCAATTTTCCTTAAAGAAGTCGTCCGGGTTCACTATGAGTTTTTACCAAACTGTACAAACCCAAATATCCCTTTCATAAAGGGATATAAAAAGAAAAAATTGATGCAAAGGGAACCGAACTCTGTCGGGGTTTTTTGAAATGTGAATGATAGCTTCTCTAGCTACAGGAGAGTCCTCTTCTATAGCACCCTAAAACTCACCCATAGTAGTCTCCTCCATTCTTGCTAAAAGCTCGTCCTCCTCCTCGTTTCTGATACAGAAAGTATGGTAGTGAGCCATCGTCCCTTTTCGATCCAGCTGAGTTATAGAATCCGTAAAACGCACGGCCCCCGCCACGTTTTAACCGATCCGAGCTGCAAAAAATTCCCTTATTTCTCAACTCGTCATAACTCCCTCCCTCAGAGAAGAAAATACATGATTTATTCAGGTGTTAACACAAAAATCAAAATCAAAATCAAAACTCACTTGGTCTCAGTGTCAACTAGATCATTTGCATCAGCGATTGGAATCGTGAAAACGGCACCAATTTGCAAAAGGACCAAGAATAAGGCGACTAGTGGTGTGTAGATTTCCATTTTTGGTGGTTGAAAAAAATCCTGAAACAAAAACAATTTCATGGGGAAATTTGAAACCGAAGAAAATGGTGAAAAGCCGTGAGAGAGAAAGAGAGAGAGAAGATGATGGATTTGAAGGAGACGAAAAGGAATTGGGTTGGCGCAGAGATTGCTCATTTTTCATTGAAAGGTTTCTCGATGTTTGAATAGTGGATGAAGGAATTTAGAGGAAAAATGAATGTGGGGTCAAATGTTCAGATTTTAAAAACAAAATTGAGATTCTTGAGTCATAACTATCTAATTAGTAAAAAATATCATAGTTCAAAGAACAGGCACATTCTATAGAACAGTCAAATTTTGTTATTTTTCGGGATGATTTTTGGACCGAATCAGTGAATTATAGACTTGACATCTATTGAGAACAGAACCTAATATAGATTTTTTTTGCATTGAAGCAAATTTTTGAGAAACTGGCTTACAAAACCCATGTTTTGATGGAAAATAATTTTCACACGACATTTTTTAATGAAAAAAAATTGGCGAGATCTATACAGCATTGTATTTTTTCCCTATTTCTAGTGCGCAAATTTCAGTGATCATATTTTGCGTGAAAAAATGATAAATCCTTTATAACAGTGATAATTGAACGGTAATCAACTATGAAGCGAATCTCTTAGACTTCATTTTCATGAAAAATTTTCAAAATTTCAAAAATTTTGATAACCTACAGTAACTCGGGTCGAGCTAAACCACATCATGTCAATGCAATGAAAAACAGCAATTTGCTAGGTTGAGAGAGACGCAGAGAAAAGTTCACCGAGAGAAGTACATTATAGTGAAAATTTCCATGGTCGACTGGTTAACGAGCGTGTCTTTGAATCGAACGACGAGCTCTGGTTCGATTCCCCCACGCGTCAAAACTTTTTTATTATTTTTCTTTTTTTTTTCAAATTACAGTTTGATGTGTTTTCGAAACTGAAAAATGTATTCAAAATATTTGGGAATGTGTATTTTTAGTATCTGACGAGAGAACGTTGTAAAAAATGTGATTTGAAAAAAAAGAAAAATAATAAAAAAGTTTTGACGCGTCGGGGAATCGAACCAAAGCTTGGTGCCGTTGTTCGATTCAAAGACACGCCCGTTAACCAGTCGGCCATGGAAATTTTCACTATATTGTACTTCTCTCGGAGAACTTTTCTCTGCGTCTCTCTCAGTCTCGTCAATTGCATGCTAACATGACGTGAAACACAGAGCAATCAATTTGAAACTGAAAATTTTGCCCAGCCTGAGAATGTCAGAAACAACACTACAGGCTTAAAATATTGAGAACAACATCAAAAATGATGTTCTAGTTCAATCTCAGTGTTTTTCATGAAGTCCCATTGGTATCAACTTTTTCATGGTAAAAAAGCACGACTACATGTGTCCCCGGACTCTTGATAGAACATAGTCTAGACAAGATTGAACTTGTCAGAAAATTCTTGGAATAGGATTGGGTCACGGCTCCAGAAATGAGAGTTTACGAGAAAACAAAAAAATTTCGATAAAATGCCAACAAGGAACTATTAACAAACATCATTAAAAAAACACTGAATGAGTATCTAGAGAATAGCTGGCAGCACAACCCGGCAATTGCCGGCTACTCGTCTAAGCGACCTATAAATATTTTTTTCTTGACTATATCAAACTTCATCGTGCTCAAAACGAGCTCAATCCTCTCATTTTATCCTGAAAGCTTACCAAATTCCAAAAAAGAACTCTAGGTTACAAAATTTATGATAATTCACATAGTAAGTGTTTCTTAAAAGCGTTATTTCCGTTTTCCAAAAAAAAAAAGAGTTCGAAAAAGTGTCACTCAATTTGGCCGGCCCTCTGTTTTTTTTTTCCTAGCGGTCAAAAAATTCTACGCGCTGGATGTTCGATTAAAAATTCAGAATTTTATATTAAAATTTTTCGGACATTGAATTTACAGATGTATATAGATATATTTTTAGAAAAAAATGTGTATTAAAAAAATGTAGATCGAAGAACTTTCTGAGAGAACTGTGACTCACATATGATATCAGAAATCAGAATTTATTTTTATATCATTTTTTCTATCCACCGGAAAACGAATTATCCGATTTTCAGATGATAAATAACATGTTTTCCAGTAAGACAAAGTGGACAGTTTTTGGTAGTTGAACTACAGTAGTCCTCGAGAATAACAAAAAGCGAAAATTTCAAAAAATGCTGCCTAGTTCCTCGAAAAAACATACATGTCAATAAAAATAAAATCAAGGCATTTCTTGTCTTCAAAAAAAAATAGGAAAAAAATTCACGCGTGCGCGAAAAATGTACAGCAGCCAGCTGGCTCGGCTTCACTTCACCAGAAAAAGAAGAACTCTCGGAGGAATATAAATAGACATAGGCTAGAGAGAGAGCAAATGTGCATTTATCTTGTTGGAAAGCTCGAAGAGAAAAATATGGGGCGGAGCCCATGAAGTCACACGTCATTCAGAAGGGAGCGAGGGGAGAGATGATTACTGTAGATAAACGGGATGGGGAAAGATGTTGTTTGTCATCATTGGTGTGACACCAAGGTCTCAAGGGTGTAGGGGGTGGGGTTAGCCAGAATTGAAAGATCTAGGAGATCACAAAATGTAGTGCAATCGTGGAAGGTTGGATAACAACGTGGATTTTAAATGAAACTTTGGTGGTAAAAATTAGGTTCATACTGAGCTTGGGTTTGGGCACAGTCTCCTCAGTTGTGACTTTCAGTGTTAGACATGAATACAAGCTTCTAGACTGTACGAGCTGTTAATAGGAATGTCGTTGTAGCTCAGATTTAGGCTCAAGTACAGGCTTCTAGATGACAATATACCATGTAAATTGACCTAGGAACAGGCTTCTAGACTGCAAGATCAGATAGAATCTGGTCTAGAATTGAATTGTAGTAGTAGTTCATGAAACGAACCTGATTATCGTAAAAATTATAGGATTTTGGATCAGGTCCGTTTTTTCATTGTTTAAAAAACTGCGTGATTTTTTCCACAAAAAGGGAACTTTGAAAAAAAAAAAAGATATTTTACGAGTTCTATGTCATTTGATAGGTCTTCGGACGCTGATCAACATTCTGTATTCAGATCTTGCTAGATGCAATTTGAAAATAAAATACAGAAACATTGACATAAAACTGAATACGGGATGTTGATCAGCGTTCAAAAGCCTATAAAATGTCTCTTTTCATTGTAAACTTTTTTTGAAACCATCCCTTCGTAAATGAACAAAATAGATGCTCCGGATCCGGACCGCATTTCAAAATTGAGCCCAATTAAGAAACTGACCAGTTTAGGACTAATTTTACCTGTCCCGGACAAGTTCAAAAAAACCCGATTTTTGAATATTAAGAACGTCCAAAAATTTGATTTCAAAGCAGAGAAAATGATATTGTTGAATCCAAGACATTAAAAAAATCAGAATCTCAGAAAGTTGAATTCCAGTTCAAGAATTGGTAATGGTGGTACTAGATTTAGAACTAGATATCAGGCCTAAAAATTAAATTCTGAAACAGCACTGAGCATCTGAACATCTCCTTGTTCGGTCCTATATTGATCAAAATTGGACCCTATCTGAAATTGTTCTGTACTGGGCTGTCAAGCTGAAGTTTGTCAAACCATGAACTTAACCCCGCTGCACTTGAATGGAGTTGGGCCGACCCAGCCCAGCCTTGTTTCATTTTTTGACTTTTTTCTGTGTCTTTATCGACCAGGTACTTTATAATTCACCATATCATGAAAAAGAGAATTTTTCTCGACTAGAACTCATCGTAAATTCTTTATTTCGAAACGAAATCAGATAATAATTTTTAGAAATATAGCTTTAGGATTTTAAGGCTTAGAGCCAGGCCTATTTCAGCCTAAATAGAAAGAAGACATCCACAAGATTATCAGTCTGCACATTGCAAACAATTTTTAAAAAAGCTGCTTACACCAAAACACGAAAAAAATCATGAAGTTGTCAGGTGCACAAATTATTAAGTATACATGTATATCATAAATTTTCCCAAAAAGTCCAATTTCTGCAAAAAACTTAGATTTTGTACCCACGCATAATAATTTATTACTTACTACTATTCTTCACAAAAAAGTAATAATTTAAACTTTATGCAATCTACAAAAATTTGGAGTTTCAATGATCAGATTTGTTTTTTTCAAAAAACAAAAAAAAAACTCAAGGATTCGTGAAATTCAATGAAAAGTACATCTAATCGCGGAAATTGAATCTTCCCTCTGATTTTGAATGTTTTTAGTAGAGAAAATAGAGATGGGATAATCCCCAAGAGATGATTTGAAAAGGGATACAAACATATGGATAGGTGAAAATTTTTTATGGGCTCAAAAATCTGTGGTTCTTTTCTTTAGCTCCAGAGAAAAAACGAAGACTCCTTCTAAAAAAGGGAAATCTAATTGTAGCGGATCCTGATTGCTTGCTTCTATTTCTGACGTGATGGTGATGATGTACATTGGGAGTTGATCTATGTAGGCTATGAGCAATAAAAAAGTCATAATATTTTATGGAATAGGTATACGGTTTCTAGGAAAAACATAACGTGTCTATTTGAAAATCGTATAGCAACTGAATAAAAAATATACTGGGTGGTTAGATGGAAATTTTAGATTAGGGAACTTGACAGGAGAAAAACGTGAGTCGTAAGAAAAATCGTGTGTTTACTTGAAAATCGAGATTCTGAAAAAATGGTGAATTGGACCTTCTGAATCTTATGAAATCGGGTGCGAAATGAGGTTCTAAAAAGGAAATATATTTGGCATCTTACAGGTGAAGATAGAACATCAAAAAGTTCCCTCATAGGCTTTTTTTCCACCATTTTTCACTGTTTGAGAGCTGAGTTAAGAGGTTTTCTAAATGTTAACATTAGGTACAATCAGTACGCCTGATAAATTTTAAGAAAATCTTGGATCCGTCTGAACTATCCTTTAGGTTACACATGAGGTTGCGAAATCGGGCGAACCAATCGCCCGTTCACCCGAACGCTCGAAAACACAAACGCCCGTTCGCCCGCGCCCGTTCATCTGCTCGCCCGTTTGCATGTTCGCCGGTTCATCCGTTTGCACGTTTGTCTTTTTTCTTGTTTATTTCTTTATTATTTGTCTCGAACAAATGACCGGACAAACGGACAAACTAGTGTTAGGGCGAACGGGCGGACGGGCGAACGGGTAAACGGATGAACGGGCAAACATGCAAACGGGCGAACAGATGAACGGACGCGGGCGAACAGCGGCGATAATTAATTAGCGAACGGGCGTTTGTTTTTACAAGCCTAGTTACACACTTATACACAACCTCTAAAAGCCCGGATACTAACTGAAAAACACTCAGAATTTTCAAATTCGAGAATTTCATACTAGACCTATGTCATTCCATAGATGTTTCATCTCTTATCAACTAAATACCTGACTTATGTTTTTGTATATCTGAACCTCTAAGACCTGATTTTCGGCTTACATGATATTTTTTTTCTAGTTTTTTTCCAGACATATTGGGTGATTTTTGAACTGGTTACTTCTCAGCAAAACAGAAGAGACGTTGATAAAATTATACGTGATTTTGTATTTTCCGAAAAAAAATGTCACTAGTTTTCAACTCGTCACTTTTGTGCGTCAGTTTTGATATTTTTTTACACACGCAAAAAATGGTGTTTTTGTGTGGAAATGATTTTACACTGACATTTCTTGTATCGGGTTCAAAAGTTCATATTTTTTGGTTGAACCCCTTAGTGGGAACAGTGAATTGAACACTCTCTCTGTGATCATTTCTATATCAGTTCGGACTGCTCTATTCAGGAATAAATTTAAAAAAAAAAATCAGGCGCTCTCCAATTTTTGTCTCGATTCGATTCAGGAACCATCTATCAATCATCAATGCAAAAATAGGAAGAAGAATTTGACAGTGAGTCAACACAACTCCTTTAAATTCTTTATTCGAGATTTTCAGAAAAATTAATGTATCATACTTGATTATTCACTCCCCCGTAATTAAAACTCCCTCTCTAGGGATAGATATGCTGAAAATCAGAAGTCAAACATTCAAAAAGCCATAGATAAAAACGTGTTCCATTTATTCAAAAAATATGAAGCTAGACTTCCGGTCTAGGTTCATTTCTTCCACTAAAAGTAATAAAAAAAATAATTCAAAAAAAAAAATACCCTTCTTTGAATAGCAGCTTATTCTCGTAATAGATTGGTTGCTGATTCAGTTAAAGAAAGAGTCCGAAAGATGCAGATAATTGAGGGAAAGCGAAAGGAATTACCTTCTTCTCCTGCTCCTCCTTTTACTATGTAATTACTTTAAAGAACATGTGAAGTGATCAAGATGTTGACCATTTTCCTCTCTTTTTTTTTGTTGAAAAAAAGTTCGTCCAATGAATTAAACATCATCGAAAATAGGAATTTTCAAGAAATGGCGAAAAAGAAAAACAAATTTTAAATTCCAAACTTTTCGGAAAACTCGCGTGTGAGGGTGTTCATTCTTAAAATCTTTGTTCTGCATCTCCAAAAAGCATGTAAATGGATTTTGTCACCAAAGTAATCCCATTTATGATTTTTGTTGTCCAACGAAAAATTGGCGTCATCATAATATTTTTCGGCGCCATAAACCAGTATCATCAAATTTTTTGCAAATGGATAGCTTGTTTTTCTCATTAAAAAATTTGCAAACTTCACTACTCTTTTCGGGATGACCATTTGTTTTTAATTGACGAAATATGTAAACAGTAAAAAATAGAAAATTTTTTTCTGTAATTCGGGTGGCTCCTGAATCCAACCAGTACCTCTGTCACAGATCTTTGAAATATTTTTAGAGAGAAGACCTCTGGCAGATCTGCGACAGGTCTGCAGAAACACGGCGAGTCTGCTGTGGACCTGCGTGATACATGTGGCAGGTCAGTTACCAGGAAAATGTCCGCACAGGTTCGCGGCAGGACCATAAGAAATTGCCGAATAGGGTGTGAATAATATGGAACAATAAAAAAAGTGCTCGTCAAAAATTTCAGTTATTCTAAATTCTATACAACCTTTCGAATTTTCACTGAACTTTTTACTCTAAGATTCATAAAGCACATCGATAATCGTAAATCAATAGGGTTTTGTTTTTCAACATTTGACTTATCGATTTTCTAGAGCTTTTGGTTCACTTTTTCAAGGAACCCATAATCACTCATGAAAATAAAAAATAAAACTTAATTTCCTCTGTTACAAACTCTATACAAACTATTCAAGATTTCAAAATGATTCTGATTTTGACACACTGGTAAGTCATCAAACGAAAAGCAGTTCTATTTCAAAAAATTGTTCAATTCTCTCATTTTCACCAGCTGTTTCGTTGGTTCAAACTATACATATATGACCTGGCTGGATAACCAACACTCCCTACATAGACTCTGCTGAAATTCGATAAATTTTCGAATATTATTTCCATCCAAGTCACCCTCGTCACTATTTTTTCTGCATTCGTCTGGAAAACAACTATTCACAAGATGGTTGAAGATATTTGATTATTTTCCAAATTAGTAATACTCCCAAATGAATTTTCGTTGACTGGTTGGCACAGGCAGTCACGAAATGGCCGAAAATCATGGCAGATGCCGTTTAGATACGCTAAACAAAAAAAAAAAGAATTTTCACTTACACAAATTTGTTGCAATGGTGCACCGAAATACTAAAAAATTCTAACGTTGAAAAAAATTCACAGACCGAACAACAATACAAGTGCACTAGAGCGAATATTAGACAACGCGTGGGGTAAGAATATTACCTAAAAATTTGGAATATCAGAACTTCTGAAATGGTGTATTTGTGGATAAATTCAAACGTTTCGTCCTTCGGATGAGACCATTTTCTGGACCCCCAAATGTCCCGGAAGCCAAAAAATGTATTTTGAATAGTTAGGAACCCCTCCCAATAAAATCAGCCTGACATAATATTTCCAGAAAAAAAAAACATGACAACACAACGAAATAAAATAAAAAACAAAACAAAATCATCATGACTAGAAGGAAGAAATTCTTCTGACTCACAAACTATCATGAGACATTTCAAAATCAGATCACAAAAAACGTCACTTCCAGATTTCGGCAACATACACATTATCTTCGACGAAGAAAGAAAAAGGCGAGAAAAGAAATGCAAAAATGTGCAAAAAGTTGCTTTTGTTGGCACGAAAAAAGGAGAACATATTGAATTATAGATGACGCGGGAGGCGAGGAGGAGCACAAAGAATATATAGTTAAATGCTTACTAGGTAAGGTCATCGTCAGCGGCAGCGGCAGCGGTCAACTAAGGGGTGATCTATGTTAACTGAGGACAAAAATCACTTTGAATTCAACTCACCTGGGAATTATCACACTGAGTAATTAGAGAGGGAGAAAAAGAGAATGGTAGAGATAAAAAGATAGGGGCGAATAACAATATCACCATATTCAATATTATCAGTGTTGTCATTCCGACATGTTTGAGATATATCTAGTATTTCAACTTATGATATGCCTCGCTGCTTTACCTTTCAACTTCACATTTTTACTAATAATTATCTCTTCCCAACGTATTAATTTAAAGTGGAGGTTTGGTTGAGCACTTAGAAATAACATTCAATTTGTTTTTCTTTTTAGAATTGTCCTATTTCTCATTTTCATCTCTTCATCAATGATAAGTGTACCACACTTGTTCATATTGATATTCTCATTCGAATCTGGATACCTGCAAGAAAAATTTGGATGTTAGTTTTTGTTTTTTTTTTTCCTAGAACCACCCTCAAATATTCCTGATTTCAGACTGTCATTTATGGTTGACTTATATCCACGAGATTGGATTCTATCTTCAAACCTTCTCTTTGTTCATGTTCACTCTGATTACACTTATAATCACTTATTGCAAAGATCGTGAGCTCAAGAATAACTTGGTGTTTCTTGTCTTGGTGGTTTTATCGATTTTTTCATCCGTGTGGCTTCCGTATTATATTAATAATGGTTAGTTTCAGGAGCTCCTTCTAGTCAAAATGAACTATGTAAAGTGGTAAAACACCACTTTTAAAATACTATCACACTTTGAGTGTTTCAATGGGAATATGGTTATTATTGGTTATACATAGTTTTAAACGGTTTATTATTGATCAGTTACTAAAACGTTTCTATAGAAACCGCTTTCAAGCAAATCCCCTGTGCGAAAAATAGGGGTTATCTATCTGAAAACCGCTTGAACGCTCTAACTCCTATTCGCCCGCGCTTACTAGACAATTTGGACAAACAGGCGAGCATGAACTTCGGGCGGTAGTGCATTTGAGAATGGTAAACCGGGCTAACGTTTGAAGACGATTTAACAAGCCTAAACCAATTTACTAATGAATAAGGCTTGCGACACCTTTTTCACGCAATGGAAACAGATTTTGACGCAAGGGAAATACAACAACGTGTCACAAGTCGAGTTTCAGTCATTTGAATTTTGAGTAAAAATACCTACTCATACAAATATTGAGGGAAAAAGATTACCGTAAAAAAAGTTTTCATATTTGTAAAACTTGGCTATGGATAATATAAGTAGGTATTTTTTAGTTTAAACTCAAACGACTGAAACTCGGCTTTCTGAAAATATTTGTATTGATTTTTTGCTTAGCTTGGCATGTTGCTTTAAGAATTTTGATGGCATTTATGTGAAAAATTTGGTTAAAAAGTTTCAGGTTCAAAAATCTTATGTTTTTTCCAGCTCAACTTCAAGTTGAAATGATATGCTTTTTCTGTACCATCGACTTAATTTCTGTGACTGTCTTATCAATTATCTACGAAAGCATCAAAAAACGCTACACACAAAGCATTGGAACGGTGACACTCGAAAAACGACACCGACAATCCAAAATTCACAACTGGACCAGAAGTATAGTCCCAAGTGTGATGATTGCAAAATGGGTCAGACTTGTGGCCTTTATCGGTGTTATTATCATCAATCGAATTAATGCGAATGACATGCAGAAAAAGGCAGTTTATTCGATCTACTACACTTTTCTAGATATTTTCATAATTGTTCTCACATGGGGGATTATTTATCGACACAAGAAAATCAAGAGAGTTGTTCCGATGGAATACAAGAGTGGGCTGGCCACAGTGGATGACCAAATACTAAAGAAATGTCCACCAAGATACGATAATATTGAATATCTCAAAAAGCAATGGGCTTGACTAAATTGGTTTTTTTTTTTCAAAACTTTTGAAGGGTGTCAATAAAATATTTTAACTCCGAAAGGTTTCGAGAAATCAAAAAAGCATTTCTGATTCAGTGAATTATTTTGATGAATCGGTCAGAAATTTCTTGTTTTCCGAATTCCTTGGTGACTTGTCGTCATCAAAAGCAAGCGAAAAACATTTGCCCAAATCACCTACTTCGTGTGAAACATAATTCACAGAAAATGTAATTCAATATTCAATCAATCACAGCGATACCTTTTAATATTATGTTTCTTTGTATAGTTTTGGTTTCTAAGGATATTCATTTGAAGTGGAGGTTGGTTCAGAGTGGGACAAATATAGTTGACAAAGTTTTCAGAATCGTATTTTTTCTCTTATTTGTGTCTTCCTCGATGTCATCAGCTACAAGAAGTCATTGAAAAATTACAAATTAAAGTTTGGGAAGGTCTTTCTGGAACAAAGGTTTAAATTATCACAAGTTCCTAGTTGGACAAAAAATATAATTCCAAGTGTAATGATCGCGGGCTAGACTTGCGTCAATAGTCAGTATTATATTATCATCGACAAAATTGATGAAACTGAAACTCGGCGAGTCATAATTTATTGCATTTATGACTCATTTTTGGATGTTTTTAATAATCTTGCTCACATGTGGAATCATGTTTCGACACAATAAGTTTAGGAATAACTTATTTTCAAAGAAGACTATTCAACCTTTGCAAACTCTCGATGGTCAAATAATGAACAGAGAACCTACACAGGATGAATATTTTTGCCAGACCGGAGTTCTTCACGCGATTCGGTCAAAATATATCAGAAGTACCATTCATCAATGCTGTTTATAGAAGTTCCGACATACTTACTGTGCATAGATGTTGGATGGGAATATCAATTTTTGTTACGATTTCTGTCGTATCTATCGAATTATATTGCGTACTTGGAAGCAAGGTACTAAATAGTTCGGAGCACTGTTTTCTTCAGTTTTCATATTTTTCCAGATTCTCGCAAAGCTTCAAACTAAAAAAACAATATCAAGAAGAAACCGAAAAGTTCATCGAATATTATTACGAACTCTCGTCATTCAAACAACCATCCCAATAATTGTGTCATTTTTACCATGCATGATTGTTTGGTTTCTACCTTATTTTGGAATGCATCTCGGAAATTACGGAAACATTGGTATGGTTTCCCTCTCCGCTTTTCCATTTCTAGATGCTCTTGCAATGATTGCACTTCTTCCCAATTATCAGAACCGATTCTTGGTATCCAATGCAGAGCCCAGTTCTATCAGAAATATTTCTCAATATGACTTCTAGAAATGAATAAGAAAACTTTAAACTTTCTAAAACTATAAACGACGCAATTGAAATTGAAGCAAGATAATGATTGGACCTAATTTAACTAAACTACAGTACACCCCAAATCTGATTTGTTTCTAATCGAATTTTCCATTGTTTCTTGGTGGCCTCAGAACACACTGACATTTAAAAAAAAACATTTATCCTATTCAAAAAATGTACAACAAAATGCAATAAAATGTACAGAATCGCTCTCATCTCGTTGATCCGCTTTGCTGACGTCCTGAGTAAAGAAAAATCTTCAATTTTTTCCGGAACATAGAAATTTGGAAAAGGGTTTCATCGAGACAAGACGCGTGTTTACATGAGAATAGATAAGCTCGTTTGACTAGAACGCGAGGGAGAAATAGAGAAAAGTGACAATAACACGCGGTATTAAATGAAGACTATGATAACATTTTCCCGAGTTGGAAAATTGTGTTGAGCAATTCGTAAGATGACGTCAAAATGTATGGCTTAAACTCGTTGTCCTGGTCCCAATATAAACACGAGTGCATCATTGAGAGCCAGCTCCAGACTTGACACATTTCGTTGATATTCGGGAATTCGATAACGAAGTCGTTCACCGCGTGCCGCCCATGTTTGAGCTTGTTCGAAGCCAACCGAAGTTCCACGCCGCACAACAAGATATTCATCATCTGCAGTTAATAAAAAATGAAAAAAGAAAAACAAAGGTGAATAAATTTGGTGTGAGCGTGAAAACTGTTGTGACTGCAAATATCGTTTTCTCTGAGGAAAGTCAGACATGAGAAGATCTCTGTGCTTTGTCAAGGAGTGTTTTCCTATTTTCTAAACTGAAACTTTGATTTCATTATTTTCAATCACTGGAATTTATGATGAAAATGAACACAAAATTCAGATTTAGTCAATTTCAGAGCTAAAAACAAAAAAAAAATGTTTTTCGTAAACAAAAATTAATTAGATTTACGTTCTAATGTTCGATTTTAACCAAATCATTGTGTATCATGCACTGCTTTTGATTTTTTTGAGGGAATTTGTAAGTTCGATTTTAGTACACCGCAAACTTGACCTTCAAGTTAGTCATGAACAGGCTACATTTAGTATTCTGTGGTTTTTGCGAGTGACGTGTTACGAAAAACTTTTCACCACATAAATGCGAGATTTCAATTCATCCATATTAGTATACAAAAAGCACAACCGAAACATACACACTGAGGATAAAATAAAACAAAAATACAGAAATGGGGACACACGTCTTGTCAAGGTGAGAGCTTGGATGTTTTCTAATCACTAGACCCACCATCAAGAATAAGACTGGCAGCGGTATCAATTGGCAGTGACGAAATTCTTTCAAATCGACTCTTTTTCGACGCTTCTGATTTTGAGGTGACATCGGAGGTTTGCGTTGATGTTGGTGCTGGTGGAGGTGGTGGTGGGGTGTCATCATCCTTTATAACACCAATTGTGGACAAGAAGCTTCGTTTGGCTTGAGCATTTAGGCGTTGTTCGAGTGTTTCGACTTGAAAACGCAAGCCTTTGATAATCTGAAAATTCCCAAGTTTTATTACGCAACTCATAACAAAAAACTACAGACCTGTTCCTGCTGCTCTTTGTATTGCTCAAATTCTTCAAACTTAAGAGTTTCAGGCGATGTCAGTTTCGTGTAGAAATAATAACTAGCAAACACACCGACAGAGTATGAGAATAGTACTAATTGTTGAACAAAATCCGAAGCTTGTTCGAGAGCGGCTGATTCAGAGACCGGCGCATGTGTCACAGGTTCACCAAGGCCTAATCGTTTCATTCTCATACGAGCTGTGAACCGCACCAATCCTGGAATTTAAATACTTGTGTTTCAACTAGTTTAAGAGTGGAAATTTTATGTAAAAAATATAACTGACAAGAGAATGTTTCAAATTGTCCTAATTTAGCACTCTTAAACCAATATACTCGTCAGATTTGCACTACTCATTGTGTAAAACAATATTTTATTTTTCAATGACTTATGAGTCAATACATCGGAACTGATTCTATGAAAGAAACTTCTATGATAAAAACTTCAATTATTTAAAAATTAATTCGTTATTATGTTTTATTTGTTTCAAACGATGGACTGCGATTTGTTAACCAGAACTTTAAAGATTTTTCCAACTTTTGAATTTCCATTTATTGCAACTTCCAAGGCTATCCTTTCATTGTGAAACCGGAAAGTAATCTGATCTTTTCAATTCAGAATATATAGTAAATATTTTTCAACGTTCAAAGCTCACATTTCACAACTAACACGTGATAGTCCTTTCCTCCGAAAATGATGATATAAAATGTTAGATAAAAAGTCTCTGGGGAAATGAGACTCCTTCCTCCTTTTTTTCCCTTGAACTACTAAAAATACACATTCTCAGAATACGTGAGTTTTAAAAAAAGGGGTTGAGCAAAATAAAAGTTCACATTGTTATTGAAGGAAATAAAAGTTGTACCTCTTCCAATAGGGATCAGAATCTTATTCCGAAACACTGGATGATCTTTTCCATATTTGAGCACCGCATCGGCAATTGGCTTTGACACCTAGGAAGATGTTGAATTTACAAGAAACAGGATTTGTGAATTCTTACCTGCCGAGCGGCAATCATAAAAACTTGGATCATTGGGAATCCCATCTTGTTCTACTTTCACTAGTCTCACCTCATAAAATCCTGTAAAATAACTCAAAGGATTTGATAAATTTTCTTGGAAAGATATTGTAAAGTATGGCAAGAACCACATCAATGTAGTGAAACACTGAAAAGTTAAGAATAAAAAGATTTAGAGTAACAAAAAAGAAACAACAAAAAATCAACAATAGAAAAAATGTGAAAATTTAACCAAGAAGTTCTTCGATTTGTTTTCTGAGTGAGCGACATTTCGATTGCATGACCTGATGAGAAATGATTAATGCAGCGATAAAAATGTTTAAAACCTACTTTACAAGCTTCGACAACCAATTCATTTGATCGCAGAGCTCCAGTTGATTCAACGCTGACTGGAAATAGAGAGATTTGCTTTTTTATAAAAAAAATTTCAATTTGGTAGAGAGCTGAGTTTCTCTTTTTGGTTTCCGTTAAGTTCTGTAGGGCCATTACAATCGAATAGATCACAAAATTAGCTCCACTAGTTTGGTAACTTTTGGAAAAGAAACAGACGTATTCGGTTGTTCAAGAAGTTCAAAAAGTTTTCATCTGGGAAATAAGTATATTTTACACAGAATTCAAGTTGAGAAGACACTAAAAGGAATTTTCAAAATTTAATTTCAAGAATGAACTCACAGATAAAGTGTTGCTTATTTCTTCCCAATTGTACCACTTTAGCTAAATCTTCATGTCTGAACACGTTCCGACTGCAAGTGTCTTTTCTCGCATCTTTAACAACTGCAATCTTCTTCGAGCCTTTTTTCTCGATTGCAATCACTCCCTCACTGAAACTAGATTTCAGTCTTTCAGCAGCTTCTCCAGAAATTTCAGCATGCAAGCGAATTATAGGCAAGAGTCTGAAAAAGGAATATTTGGACAGAATCATCACACTACTTTGACAAACCTATAAGACGCCGTGGCAACTGGTGAAAATTTGGCATGATCTCTTCCAATTCCTTTTACCGCGTGACAACTCGCTTCAATCTCCTGACCTGGTCGAAGTTTGGCTACCAAAATATCGTCAGTAACGATTTTTGGTTTTTTGTCTTTTTCGAATTCAGAACCTTGTTCTCCGATTGGTTGCCATTCGAAAGCGCGCGAATAAACCGAACTATTGTGAAACAACTGTTTTGGATCAGTTGCGGTTGGGAGAGCATTTCGATTTTTTGTGCATGTCACATTGATTTTGAAGATTAAGTTACGCTTCGGGTCACCTTCTGGCTCTTCGTCACAGTCTACACCATGTTCATTGATTCCAATAACCTATTGATACAATTTTTTTTTTTTTTTTTTTAAATTTTTTCAATGAAACTCACTTTTGTTGTTGGGAACAAAAACTTTCTCGAATCAACATTGAGAGGCAAAAGACCCAAACGATGACATAAAACCTCGTCCTGAATGACACTGGTATTTTGATAGAGATAAATTTTCTCGAGAGCCATTGTTGGAACTTCGGCAATGAGAATACGGCGAAGAGCATTAGCGATCGGAGCTTCGATTCGAGTGAGGTCAAACTCGAGAGTCATTCCATCTGACGATTCGTTAACCATTTCAATCTGAATTATATATTTAAATGGATGTTTAAAGGTATCAATTTCTATTTTGGAAGTATTCAAAACGCTGATGCACGGCTTTAAGTTTTGAAGTTCATATTGGTGAAAAACAATGCTTTTTTGTTTTTTTTTAAAGAAAATAATAGTGTTTTTTGTTAAGACACATACTTCCTGTGATTTTTTTTATTTTGAATGTGATTTTTTTTTATTCTGAAAGTACATGCTTTCATGCTTTTCGTTTCTAAATTTTGAACTTGATATCGATATTTATTGTGGAAATTATTTTCAATTTCTCAAAATAAAAAATACCTGGATCTGATCGCAATATTTCTCGATATCATAGTCTTCTTGATCATCATATTCAACATAATCTGTGCATTCATCGTAAGTCTGAAAATATGATTTTTGTCAACTTTCACAGGAGGACAAAAATGAACTTACATTAAGAATAACTTCCTCTTTCATCAAAATTTCATCACTCGGAATTTTTTCTTCTTTAAAGCTAGCAGTCTTCTTAACCATCTGAAATTCACTTATGTTTTCTGAATATATAAAAATTTGAGATATTGTGTCATCGTTTAAACGATGTGGGTAAGTTTCAAATACATCAAAATTAATTTCCAACAATTAATTAATCACAATTACATAAAATCCCGATATTCACATGAAAACAAATAAATTATAAAATCTCTATAGGTAATTAATTAAAGCTTCTGAAACATATAAAATAACCAAGGGCAAGTGAAGAAAACCCAGTATAAAATGGAATCGTATAATTGCCTTTTATTTTGGTTGCTCGTCATTCCAAATGCCAATCTGGAAAATGATCGAATTGTAAAAAAAATTCAGTAATTAATAACATACAAAGTATCTGAACCAGATGAGAACAAGATCTCTTCCCATTTGGAGCCATGACCAGATAGGGGTTATTTTGGAGCCGTCAATTTCTTTCCATCTTACACAAACTTCGCCGACTGGAACATTCCATTTTTCGCAGAGGTATAAGAGTTCGACATCGAATGCCCATCTTTCAACATGGAGAACGGGGAAGAGCTAAAAAATATTTCTTCTTCTTTTGAGGTGTCGTTTTACAAAACTTACTCTTGCGGCAATAGCTCTTGTGAAAAGTTTGAATCCGCATTGAGTATCTTTGACGGTTCGGACAGCGAAAAGGTAAACCAACGAATGAAATCCGTGCATAAGAATTGTTCTGAAGAACGATCTCTCGGCAACAGATTGTGCTTCTAAATGAGCTCGTGACCCGACTACAACGGCTGGGAATGATTCGTCGATTGGTTCACCTCCAGCGGAGCGGATGATCTCTTTCTCGAGGTTTTCGAAATCTTCAAACTGTGTCGCACCATCGGCATCGGCAAATAAAATCAGTTTACCAGCGCAGTTCAAAACACCTGCTTTCACTGCACCTCCTTTTCCACGATTTTGTTCTAATTTCAGCACTTTGATCGTTTTCGGATATTGTAGACCATATGTGACGCCCAAATCAGCGGTTCCATCGCTACTTCCATCATCCACAATTATCACTTCATATGTGAAGTCGGAGTTTCGACTCTGTCTTTTCTTGAGATACTCACAGCATTCATCAAGCATTATTGGTAGCCTCTCCTTCTCATTCATCGCTGGAATTATAACAGAGAGATATACTTCACCATTTGTATATCTCTTGTGTGAATTCGCATCTTCATTTAATAATTTTGGAAAATGTTGTTCTGGTGAAGATCGGTAAACTTTTTCTGCCCGAAGATATTCTGATC
Source organism: Caenorhabditis sp. 38 MB-2015 (assembly GCA_900536415.3). Lineage (NCBI taxonomy): Eukaryota > Metazoa > Nematoda > Chromadorea > Rhabditida > Rhabditidae > Caenorhabditis > Caenorhabditis quiockensis. Next base: position 119,172 of record LR551129.1, read on the forward strand.
GTCGTCGTCTGATCCATGGAGTTGCGTATGATAATCTGAAACAGAAAAATTGGATTCTCTGTTTTCTATGTATAAACTTTTTATTCGATAACAAAAATACTTACGTGAACAAACTGCTGACTGCTATGGAGCTTAATAAAAACCCAAATATACATAAATTCGGCAGTGAGAAGAGGTCTGTTACAACAAATTCGAGCATTTCTGAAAAAAAAAAGAAAAATTAATTAAAGACTCAACGATTTCCTGCAAAAAATCCTCGCGACGAATACAGTAATTTTTCTTAAAGGTACAAGACACAATCGTGAATACCTCAAAACGAATAGTTTTGTACTTCAAGTGAACTATTTTTTATTTCTTGCTTTTTTCGTCATTTTATCGATTTTCAAAGTTTTTTATTGAAAGGCGAATTTTCGAGCAATTCTACTTTTATAAAAACATTTTGAATTTAATTATAGGCCTGTATTTTCAAAAGAACATCAGCAAAACAAAAAAAACCTCAAAAAATTGAGAAAATAAAACGTTTCGTCCTAAAATGCGTCAATAGTTTTTGTGTCAGTGTTTTACCGCTCGACGCGTTTGTCTGAATTCACACAAAAAAAAAGAAGAAAGAAACTATTTCTTATTTTTTCTTGTTTTCATTATCGTTCTTCCATCTAACCAAGAGAATTGTTTTGTATGTTTATTAATTCAGAATTCTAGACCGAAAGTGCAACCCGATCAATTTAATTTTTTTTTCTCATCACCGAAAAATTATTTTATCACAAAATTGATTGTTTGATTTTATCGAAACAAGTGCAAAAAACCCGATAAAAATTCCAAGATGTGTGCTCGCAAATCATAGTTTAAATTCCGGGCAAGATAAGCATTTTCGAGGAAAAAACTTGTACTAATCCCCAACTGTTATCATTCTTCTGGAATTTTCGTTTTGCATTTTCTATTCTATTGGTTCTTGATTTTCTTTTTTGTTGATCGCAACCACTTTTGTTTATTCGTCCTGTTTGCCTTTGTCACACATGGTTTCAATCAATATTGTTGTTTTTTTTCTGCAAAAAAAATCTAAATGTTTTCTTATTCAGTATAATGGATTATGAAAATGTGATTGATGAACGAACTGATCCAGAAGATTTGAATAATGCGCGAAAAAATTATATTAATGGACCTACTAATAATCAATCAATCTTCGCCTACTCTCACGCTATGATCGGTTCCAACCAAAAGTCCGATATTCGCCAAGGAATCGGCGGCTTCGAAAAACTATTGCGAGAATGTAAAGATCCTTCGGAACGTCGCAGTTATGTATTCTACTTGTCATTGGGTTACGCGAGAGTGAAAAGTTATGATACGGCCATCAGATTCATAGACGCTTTGCTCAAAGAAGAACCGAAAAATGCGCAAGCAAAAAGTCTGAAAGAAGCGATAAAGTCAAAAATGACACATGATGGATTGATTGGCGCAGCAATCGTTGGTGGCGGAGTCGCAGCCGCTGTAGCTGGTGCAGTGGCTCTATTCTCACTTGTTCGCAAGTGATTGTGATCTATTATTGAACGGGTTTGAAAATGAATTTTTTGTATATAGATTTTTACTAACTTTTGAATCTTGGTTAATTTTCCGAATATATTTTTATTTCTTATTGTAACTAATGGCATGTTAGACTGTTTCCTATAATCCTTTTGTTTACCCAATTCTCGCAATGAGAATCATGTTCGGAAGGTCATAACGGCAATGCAAATATGCTCAATCTAATATTTGTACCGCCAAAATTTCCGGCATCCAAGTGGTCTATTTTTCAAATAATAAATTTCAAAAAGGTCACATTGTTAGCTCCCAACCCGTTTAAATTTATTTTTCTGCTCCATCATACTCGATGAATAGTAGCGAGACAATAAATTAAATTATCACTTTTCTTTATCATTGTATGGTTTCTTTTCGTCCTATCATTCTGATCTGACAGCTGCTTTTATGGGGGTTTCTCGCACAACATTTCAAAAAAAAATGATAACCCCTCCTTTTTCCTCGTATACTCATCTTGTTCTTTTCATCATATTCATTTTTTTCGTGTCACACTCAATATATATTTTCTTTTTCTTATTTGTGTCCTACTTCTTTTTTTTGAATAGAATATTTTTAGTGACTTCGAACGAGAAATGTCACTCCAATCGTTGTTGTCGACGAAGATCGTGAGAGCGGCTTCGATTGCGGATGCGGCGTTCGACGCGGTTGTCGTTGTTGGGGCACCGGATTCGTTTAAACACTTTTCAGCGAATGACAGTGTTGCGAGTATTGGACCAGCGGTTCAGAATTTTTTGAACGTGAGTTTAGTTTCATTGATCAAATAGAACATTTTAAATTGATAAACAAAACATTTGTTAATTTTTGAAAACTCTAATCATTGCATAACATTGAAATAAAATAGCATAGAAAAAAATTAACTGGAAATAAATCAAGCGAGGTCTCTATTATAATACGATTTCTCAGAAAAAATGTGTCTGATGTGACCGAACATAACTCATAAAATTGTTACAACTCTATGATTTGTAATCATAAATAAAAAGATATCTCTCCATCGGTAGTAATCCTAATGCTGAATAATTCCAAAAAATGGGTTTTCTTTCAGCTCCACCGATCCGCTTTCCACTCGACAAACCTCGTCCAAATCGACTCTAACATCATCCCATCCGGTCGTCTAATTCTCAGTGGCGTTGGCACTGTCACTCGCGATTACGATGATGTTCAAAGATATCATGCCGCCGGTAGACGTGCTATTGAATAGTGAGTTCAAATAGTGCAAAATGCTCATCACGTTGTTTTTATAAGAATTTCAAGTATTTGTGCTATTTTCAAAAAAAATGTTATCAGTAATGGTTTGCTGATGTGTACGTAGGCAGTGGGAATATGTTCGTCATATTATTAATTTTCTTAGTTTGTGTTCAATTTTGTTAACTTGACATCATTTCCTAAAATCGTATAATATGAAACAATGTTTTATGAATCAAAATTAACACAATGATCGGAGAAAAAACTTGATAAGAGCCACTAATCGGGTTAGAAGTGATGCGCAATTAATGATGTTGCGTTTTCGTTCTCTATTAAAAGCGTAAAGAGCACAATTTTGATTACAAAAGGGACTCTTAGTTTACAGGATAAAAAAAAGTTTCTATTTTGCAAGCTGGTCCTAATTATAAAAATTTATTTTTTACTTCTGGAGCCTGAAGTCACAGGAAATCAAAGTTTTCATCCATCGTGTTTTGTTTTCTATAATGCTCTCTTTTTTCAGCGCTCTTTCTGCTGGTGTCAAATCCCCTCTCCTCATCACAATTCCAAATGCTCGTTTCCCAAACGCTGAGCTTGTTTCAGCTCTTGGTGCTCTTACCCCAGTCTACTCTCCATTAAATATTCGTGAAGAAGAAAAAAGACAAAAATTGCAACATTTGGGTCTTTTGTCGGTAAGTAATGGATCTTGGAATTTTCGTTTAAAAAAAAAAAATGATCGTATTACAGGTATCGGGATCATCTGAATCGCTGAGCACTCTTGTGGAAGCCTACGATGCTTCGTTCACCGTGTGCAGAGATGTCGGAGAAACTGGACCGGAAAGAATGGCACCACCAAAAGTTGCAGAATATATTCAAGGAGCATTCGCCAATGGAAACATCAAAGTGTCGATTGTTGATGATCAAAGTATCATCGAGAAAGAGTTCCCATTGATGGCGGCTGTTAATCGAGCTGCAAACACTGTCAAAGAACATCAAGCCAGACTTATCAAATTGGAATATAACGGAGAAGGAGAGACACAAGACACATTCTTCTGTGTCGGAAAGGGTGTTACTATTGATACTGGTGGCTGTGATTTGAAAACTGGTGGACATATGTTCGGAATGTGCCGTGATAAATATGGATCAGCTGTTGTTGGAGGATTTTTCAAGGCATTGGATGTTTTGAAACCAAAAAATATTAAGGTAAGTTGTTGGGTGTAATTTATAAAAACTACGGTTCCTACATTCAGAGAATTTAAACATCTCTCGTTTTTTAATTCATCTTATTCATCAAATTTCAGGCCATTGGATATATGTGTATGGTTCGTAATTCAATCGGAGCACGAGCCTATACTTGCGACGAAGTTATCACATCTCGTAGTGGAAAGCGTATTCACATCTACAATACTGATGCCGAAGGAAGATTGACCATGTTGGACCCCTTGACATTGGCTAAAGAAGAAGCATTGAACGCCGTCAATCCACATTTGTTCACACTCGCCACTTTGACTGGACATGAAGTCTTGTCATATGGTTATCATGCGGCTATTATGGATAATGGTGAGTTTTCTGTTTCCAATATTTTAGACAAAGTTTTTGATTTTCAGGACCGGCAAAATCTAGCGGTTGGGCTCGTAAAATCCAAGAAGTAGGAGATAACTATGGACAACCAATCGAAATCAGTCGTTTGCATCCGGAAGATTTTGCATTCCATCAAGCAGAATGTGAACAAGCTGATCTTCGACAAGGAAATACTAAACCATCAGTTGCCACGTTGAGAGGACATCAAACTCCAGCAGCATTCCTTCAAATGGTTAGTTTCAAAATATTTTTTTTGAAAATTCCGGTTTTGGTGAGAACTATAGGCCTCAATATAATTTGAATCCTTAATTTTCAAAAATTGAAGTCTGGTTTTTTTTTTCAAATAGCTACCTTACCCACAAGATGTGTATTTTTCAGGCTTCTCGCATTGATGAACATGGAAACGACAGTTCCCGGCCATTGAAGTATTCTCACATTGATATGGGAGGTTGCTCTGGAGATCATCCATCAGTGTCAACACCGAATCCATTGGTCACCCTTATTGCCGGACTTATTCTTCCACATGTCTAAATTTTCAACAAACCATATTTTGATGCTGTGTATCAAATTATATCATATTTATCGCATTTCAACTTTTTTTTTCATCCTGTATTGTGATAAAATAATAATTTTTGAATTCTTTGGGAAAACACAAAAATAATAACCGGTTAAGTTAACCGTACTAATATTTTTTATGTTTGTTCCGCTTGTTTATGCATGATGATGTTATAGAAAAGTTGTATATAAAGAAATGAATATCGAGATAAGGTATTCATTTTGTTTTTTTTTTCTTACTCACACAAAAATAACTCGGGTTGTGTCTTTAATTGTGATAAGTTGTTTTGATTTTAAGAAATTTTATTAATATATTTATAATTACTAGAGCTCACCAAACCAAAAGTTCTTCGTGTCTCAAGGTAGCACCGTGAAAATCCTGCCAAAAAATGCCACAGCACGTTTTCATTGTTTACGCCATTTTCCCACCGTATTATCAGTTTCTACAAAATCATTAACGCCAAAATCGGTGACTACCAGTATGATTATCCAAGAACCGTTTTTCTTTGAAATTTTTTAAAAGTAAATTTCATAACTGGCCAACTGAAATTACACTTATCTAATGGCAGCGAATCACAACTGATGATAAATGATTTTGTGATCTATCAACTCTTAGTTTCCATAGATACACCGTCATAAATTAATCCAAAAAATGTTTTATGGTTTTTCTCCCTATCAATTGTTCGATTTTTCAGTCCCATCTTCTCAAATAAAAGGTAAAGAGAAAAGTTCATTCGTAGCTTATCAGTAATCGTACTGAACCAAAAAACGTAATATGATGAATGTAAAAAATGGGAGGAGAGGAGAAAAGTTTATATATCACTCCACTTGTTTAGTTTCGTCTGCAGTAATAAATATTCAAAGTGTAATCTCTTTTTTTTTTCTCATTTTTCGCACGTTGTCGCATAACTTTTTTTCATTACAGATGGCTGAACAACGTTTGGTTCAATTAGAAGTCTACGCGGCTAGATTGGCAGAAATGAAGCATAATCTTAGAGATAATTATGAAAAGGTATAGAATTGATCTGATAAATTTTTTGAAAATTTTCTGGTTTATAGGTTCAACAAGAAGTTGCGGATGTGATGATGACCGAAACGACGATGATCAAAAATCGAGAAGCGCAACTGAAAAAAGAGTTGTTGGGGATTTTTGTTGAGAAAGAAGATGTGATCATGAAACAACAAGAAGACGTTTATAAAGCCATAGGTTTGTTTGACAATTTGTTTAGGAAAAGTATTATAATCAAGACCTAGCTAATAATCAAAAATATCTTTGTTAGATTTTCGTGAAATTGTCTTTGAATAGCTGTTTATAGAATGTAAAAAACTAGGAAAAATGAAAAAAAACAGCTAAAAAAATGCGCCCAAATTTTAAAAATGAGTAAAATTTCATCTTCCTGAGTTGTAAATGTTTTCAAAATATCTGAAATTAGTAACTTATTAGTTAGATACGCGTGCGCTCTTCGACTTCAAATTTTTTTCACTCTTACAAGAAATAGAATTCAATTCATTCTCCAAATCTGCATACTCTTAATTTTCAAAATAAAACAAAGTACATCGAAAAGTTTATTGCTTTGAACTTAAAGTAAACTGAATAGTACATTATTCTATATTTCGTCGAAATTCTCAACTACGTAGACCACAAACTGATAAGTGAGACGACAATCAAAAAATACTGATAATCATCATTAAAAACAAAGGAAAATTTACAGGCGCATGTAGACAAGCAATTAACACGAAACAACATCCACCAGTGGCATTGATCGATGCGGCGATGACGCAAATTGAGGAGGATGTTGAACTCGGGTTCGAAGCTGATATTGAAGGATCGCGAGTTCAGATTGCGAATCTTGGAGAGATCAAGTGCAAAACGGTTGAAAATCGTCAAAAAGTTGGGCATTGTCTGGCCAATTTTTCTGAGAACTACGATGATCAAGATGATAACATGTGGTTGATGTATAATAAGACATGCCAACTCAATGCTATGACACCAGATACACCACACGAAGTGGAGAAAGTTAAGAGTTGGTTGCATCGTTTGCCGGGCGATTCGGATGTTTTAAACTTTGATGTATCAAAGTATGCAACTGATGTGGATTCAGAGACCACTTCATCGTTTGAAATAATCACCGAGAACCGAAAAGAACAACAACAACAACGCGCTCCTATCAGTGAAAAGTTTATCGCCAGTCTCCAAAGACCGATGAAAGAATGGTTGATTGAAGTGTCCAAGACGTGCTCCACTACTCCGGAACCCTACCAATTCGGCCAAGTTATTCGCAATCTTCAAAACTCGGATGATAAACGGTGGATTCAAGAATCATCGCAAGAGGAATCGGTGTGCAGTTCGAGTGCAACAGTTGTCGAAATGGAACAAGACGAAACAGAGGAGGAAACGACCAGCGGATTCGATGAGACTGCGTTCATTGAGAATTTGGCTAGAATGTTTGGACAGACTTTGACATCGGTGACAGAAAAGAAAATCGGACAGGATGATGTGGAAGCATGGAGGGTAAGTATTGGTTGAATTTATCAGAGTATTTGAGCGCTGAAATAAAGTCCAGGACTCATTTCAAAAGTAATCGAAAAAAAAACATACAATTAACTTTATTATAGAACCTGGTCAACTCAATGCAAAAAAATCGAAATTGGCTACATCAATGATATTATCATCTCAAAAATATGTAATTAATTATCTACAAAAATAAACTTTTATTTGCATCTTCTGATCATGGATAGTCTTCTGATTCCATTATGATGTTACCATCAATGACTTGGACTGAAAAATATAATTATTTCCTTATCACACTAATCATTCACCTTTAAAACTCTTATTAATATTTTGCTGACTGCTAACTTCAAAGACCTTTCTCAACAAATTGAAAACTTCTTGATTATTGGAAGTAAAGTCAAGAACTGTTGCATTTTCTTGAGCAGAGGTAGTTATGGACAGAAGAAGGAATATATACAGAATTGGCAACATTATTCGGGTCTCGACAGATATATAGTAATTATGAGTATACCAAAAAATACACATGTGGATTAGATGACTCAAAACTAGTTGTGACATGAAATGAAAAAAAAAAACAAAAATAGAACAATTGAAAGTGAAATATAGTTTATTTTCGAAAAAAAAACTAGAAAATGCTGTCTCAACCTTGAATAAAACTACAATTCAGAGTTATATGAAGCATTGTACTCCCAAGATGTTGCAAAACTACTCGGATGATTTATCAATTTTTTCGGCCACTCGATTTTCCTTATTTTTTGGCCGCAATAGGTGCGGGCAGTCCGCAACAGTTGCCGCTCGGCTGCGGGAAATTATCCGAGTAAGGATCTAGTTATGAAAAAAATCTGGTTCTTGAGACAGGCCCTTGGACTTTTTTTTTAGATTTAATTTCTGATCAAAAATATCGGCCAGGAAAATCCCTATTTCCCTCGTTGCTGTTTTTTGATCTCTCAGTTCTCAATTTCCCAACTTTACTTATTCTGTTACAAAGAAAAAGTAAAGTTGTTAATCACTACTTGCTAATACCTACCCAAATCAAAACATTCAGCTAATTTTTTCCCGTTCATAGAACCTGTTCCTTGTAAATACTGGAGCTCTAAGATGATAATTATTGAAACTTCCTTTTTAGTCTCATTCTCAGATGTTTGTTCATGATAAAGCCCCACCCCTCCATCATTACAGCTTGACGTTTAATAAGCATTTTTTTTCTTTAAAAAAGTCGATTTGAATCACCTGCAAAATGTCGATGTAAGTTTGGTTGTCTAATTTTTCAGCTGCTATTTTTACCTCATTCTTGGTTATAATATGGTCGAATACAACCGCTTTACCGTTGGCAATTTCACAATTGAAGAGCAGGTCACAACAGGGAACGTTGTTGGATATCTAATCGAGTTAGTTTTATGTGTTTTTGGTATCATCACAAATTTTATGTTCTTTATTGTACTTTGTCGCGCCGAACTTATACATCGGGTAAGTTTTTTTTATTAAACGAGTTAAACTGGGTTTGATAGGGTTCAGAACTGTAGTTCCTTTCATCAAGGTTGTCAATTCAGAATCTTCGCATCGTATTATTCAGCACTTGCTTATCCAACTTTCTCTTCGGTCTTTCTCGATTCCCGATAACTATCCCTCTGATTATTGCGCATTTTTACGACGTCGATATATCCACAATCACCTTCTGCTGGGCAGCCAAATCCGCTCATCATTTATTTATGGGCGTTCCTAGTTTAACATTCATCATCGTCATTATGGAACGGGCTGTGGCCAGTTTCTTCTATCGTACTTACGAACATCACAATTGCTATCAATGCGGTTATCTTCTAGTCGGATTCCAGTGGAGTTTTGCACTATTTATGGTTGTGATTAATCAAATCGATGTTGCTTCGAAGCCTAGTCCCTATACCAGACTTCCTTGTCAAATAGAGTATAGTTCTTCTCGATGTATATTCATCTCCATAATATTAGTTTCCATCATGAATTTGCTAGCGGGTTTTATATTTTTAAAAATGTCTAGGTTCAATAGTTTATTATATAAGCAACGCTCTTTCAGACTTGAGTCTCTTAGCGAAACGTTCCAGGTTGCTTTTAATTTTATTCTTCTAAAATTATTACGGATTTTTAGGTCTCCGAGAATGTGAAGTCTACTAAAATAATTATTCCAATACTTATACTTATGTTGTCTTCAAATATAGTTCTCACGATTATCGTAGGGTTTCAAGCCATTATATATTTTCTAGTACGTGAAACTCCTGAAGATCAGCGAGCCGAGTTGACAAAAGAGTTATCAATCAATATTATCGGGAGAGGCTCCGAAGTGTCACAAAGTGTCGATATATTTTCGGCTCTTTCCAAAATACTATTCTGCTACATAATTCGATCTCACCCAATATTACGCAGAAAATGGTGTCAAATATTTTTCCCCAAAAAAGTTGGACCCTGCCTAGATAACTCTACAAAGCTGACAGTTTCAGTAAGTCTTATTTCAAGATTGAAGGATAGATATCTCGGATGATTTCCCGCAACTTTTGCGGACTCTGCCCGCAATTTTGCGGGTCTTGCCCGCAGTTTTTTTTTTTTTTTTTTTAATATTTTAATATTTGTTCCAGGAAGAAACCGAACATCATTTCAACACACTCAAAACACAATGGGATCTTCCCGATATGAATTGGGAGAACTGAAAGTTGTATTTTTTCCATCCAAATTAAAATTATGAATTTAATTGTTATTCAGTAACATATTTTCGTGTCTGGTAATTGAGATCAAAGAATCGCCATTTTTCTCAAAATATTTATGTCTGAAAACATTTTTTCACTTTAATTAAAGATATTTTCTAATCGCGAAAAGAACACACGAAATTGAGAGAACCAGAACGTGCAGTAAAAGGCCGTTCCGATTTTACTTTTATTTTCGGCGAACAACTTCAGTATTTTTTAGATCTAACGTGAAGATAATTTTTTGCTAATAAAATTTTAAACCATCTCATGATAATGCTATCAATAAATGATTCAATATAAATGATGAACATAATTTTGGTTAAGTTAAATAGATATATAAAACTCTATAAAGTTCTGTTTTTTTTTTCAAATCTAAAACTGAAACTAATTGATGGTTGTATAGTTTTTAATAATCAAGCTCAAAAGATCATTACTTATCTTAAAAATAGTCTGAAAACATTTTTTTCGCTCTAATTAAAAAAATATTGTAGGACGGAAATACTATCTTATTTGTCCTATAAATTTGGCGCGAATTCAAATGTGTGTATTTTTTCTTTCTTTTTTTGTGAGTTGGTTTTTTTTGGTTTCGGCGAGTATAAGAAGTATTTTAAGGTTATTTTGAAGAAAAAAAAAGAATATTGAGAATAAATAGGTAAAAATATCGATTTTTTGAAATTTTCAGTTGTTGCGTTGTGAAATTTTCAAAGTTTTGAAATCAGAAGAATATATATGTTATGCTCTGGTGACAAAGAAGCGATAAAATGTTATTTTCGTGCTAGAAAAGACCATTTAGGATTCTTTATAGTTATATGTATAATGAAAAGAAAATCTTTTGTTCTTTTGCAACTTGTAATTACGACAAATAAGATAGTATTTCCGTCCTACAAAAAAATATTGTCAATCGCGCAAAGAACACACAAAAATGAGAGACGCAGAATGTGCGGTTGAGCGACATTCCGATTTTCAATTTATTCGAACGATTCGCTCCTTCTGACGTGAAACAATATCACGTGCTAATCAAATATTTATCAATAATTATTATATTTCCATATGTCAAGAGTTCACATCTTCATTACTCTCATAACCACTATCATCGCCACTGTTCGAGTTCTGTTTCATCACCAATCTCGACTTCAAATTAGCAATCAACATAGATCTCGGTACCACGGGAACTTCTTTGCATAATTTAAAGATTGACCCACGATGAACTTTATTGTAAATCTCGCTGACCATGAGACAAGTGATCTCGAATTGCTAAAAAAAACCATTTTGTAGGGTTATAGAGTTTCATGAAATTACCCCATGGAAGTCAGGACTCTTGAAAACTTCAGGAAAAACACATTTGACGATTGTAACCAGAAATTCATCAAGATTCTCGTATGCAGAACTTGCAATTATCGATCCAGCTCGTCCTTGGAAATGCATATGAGTATCAATGAGGCAGATAGTGTTAGTTTGTCGATCATAAACTATTGACATCGCTCTTTCAAAAGCCAATAGCCCGAAAACCATTCGATTGAGATTTCGAAGATGTTCATGTTGAATAGCACCACTGATAGCCCGAATCAAATTAGGTATAAATGGCCCAACAAAGCATCGAAAATCAATCTCATGCACTTCCGGTCGATGAACTTTGATAGCCTCAGGCACGGTGAAAGTGTCCCTGTATGGTTTTTTAAGGAAATTACACATAAAGAATGGCGTTTCAATCGATAAATCTTCGGCCTGCAAATCCTTTTTAGTGAGTTCTCCAACAAATCCACTTCGCCGCGCGTTCATCGCCTTCCCATGCGTATCATTTCCATCCACTATAGCATTGATCATCACTTCCATCACATTCATTCCCAATGGTTGTTGCAATCTGCTGTTCAAATAAGGCAAGTCAAAATTGTTCTTCAAGAAGTCATGCGCGATTTGAACAGTGATAATGGTACATGCCGAAGATGGCTTGCGTCTTCCTCCAAACTTCGATTGTGATAAGCATAGTGGCAGGATCCATACGTGCACTTTTTTCTTGAATACATATGACATATGGGTGGACAAGGAGGCCTTCTCCCATGGTGCATCGTCGTTTTGTTGTTGGAGGGAAGTGACTGTAGATTGGCGGCGAACAGAGATCGATTTTTGGGTGATTCGTGGTCCAGAGTATGGTTGGTCAGTTATTAACGATGAGTTGGGGTCAGATCGAGATCTGGAATGAATGGTGTTAGAGTGGAAAATAATCAGGCTTTGTCCGGCCTGACTAAGGCCCGTCTAAACACTAGGGGGCCTCTAAGAAGCCTTATGAACAAGCCTATTCAAGGTGTGTTAGCCAGAATTCAATAGAGTCATTGGATTACTGTGGTTTCGTTTCTCAGCAAGAAAAAACTCAATAACCAGAATTTTAACCTGTAATATTCGATTCGATATCAAAATCAGCCAAAAATCCCATTTAGACCAAAATAATATGACCATATCAATAGAGCAGTACAGCACTATTGTAACATTTTTTAATACAACCAGTGATCTATGAAATTTTATAGGTTATTGTTTGCTTGTTTATGTTCCCAGATACTACAGTACCCAGAGCCATCCACATTCCATACCTCAATATCTTGGTGGGTCTCGAAACGCACATTAGTATATTGGTTAGTTGAGTAGGTTAGTATATCTAGTCGAGTAGAAAATGACCAATTCTTCTATCAAATTCAACACATCATCAACAAATCGTGGAATTTTTTATTGTACACGTATACGTAATATATTTACACTTTTTTGTGATATCTTTGTTATCTTGCTGTGGAAGGAGTATCAATGGCCACCAAGGACAAGGGTTTTGCGATAAAATGTCATGAGAGTGGCAATATTTGGAGTAATTACAAGGACCCGGTAGAAGAATTGTGAATTGATGGAGAAGGCGAAGATGAGGGAGCATTTGGAGTTGGAGTAGAGGCAACGATCGAGAAGGACTCGGTAGGTATTATGCATCTGGAAGTGTTTAGCGTTGGTTTCAAGACAACTGAGTACCTCATGGGACTTACCTGATCATTACCAAGGGACTGCAAAACTTCATCATGCATCAGAATCTCGGCAGTCTCCTTGATCTTATCCTGAACATTTGCGCATGATGCGAAACATCCAATAGTTATACCAAAGGAGATAATAGCCCATCCAACCATTAGGATGAAATATAAAAGTTGCATACGTCCAAAGAAATTCATCAAAATGTATACCGCATTGGCAGATGAGACAATAGTGAATAATGGGATTATTGCCGAATACATGTCTGAAACAAAGAATTTTCAGATGAGGTATATGTTGAGTGAAGAACTTACTCAAATTCTTATTAGCGAATTTGACCAATTGAATGATCTCCGAATGTCTTTTACTATAACAGTTCATCACGTTTGGAAGCTGAAAATCAAATTTGGAACTCTTACAAATCAAAACATGAAATGTATAAAACTCACAATCAATTGTTGAAATTTCGCCGAGTTGGAAAGTTCTTTGTTGAAAAGCTCAAGTTCTCTAACTAGAGACACGTTGATCGTCACGAATAGGACGAGTGAAAGTGAAGTGGATAAGCAGCCAAAGAGGTCGATGACTGGGGCGACCATGAATATTGGGTTTGTTGAGTGGAATGTGCTGGAAAAAAATTATGAATAATATACTTTGATGAAAATTGGGTCAAAAACGATAGCTTATAAATTTATGGACTTCAATTTAAGATCTGTTTGGAAAAAAGTACAGAAGGATCTTTCTTGGGTTTAATCAATAGATTAACAAAAAAGAAGCCCAGTGTTCATATGAATAACCGGAAACGTATTGGTTCAGTTTTGAAATGAAAAACACTTGTCCAAGAACACACATAATTTAAAGGCGTTGTCCGAAATAACCATAGTGTTAGCAATAGAGCACGCTTTCTCGCTCAACGAATGAACGTAAATCGGACAACCTCTTTGATCTTTTTCAAAATCTGACCACTCACCTGTTATCATCTTTTGCATATCGGTTTTGCACCGCTGCAGTGATAGACGTTGCCAAAATCACCCCAAAAATAGGGATGATCAGAAAGATCGCCTTCAAATGATACCTCGTATAATTATCAATCTTTGGATCATTTGTCAACTGAAAGATACATTTTTATATTTCCAAAATACCTCCAAGTAATGCCTCACCCTAAGTTTTTTCAGCTTCCCCAATCTCTCTTCAAACTCTGGCACAAAATTATCCCTCGTCCAACAAACAACACAAACTGCGGCATTGAACATTTGCAGAGAGATAAACCCGTAGACATTTGATTCAGCCCAACTGGCTTCGAGAACTGTGGCCGTGACACCCATTAATATCATGGCTCTCAGTAAAAGAATCAAGCAGATAGGAATGGCGATGATGATAGAGAGGATACCACAAAACGATTTAATATGCTCTTTGCTCGCTCGGCTACAGTCAAATCCGGATAACCTGCAGCAAGAAGATTTAATTTTGAGTTTAAAATATTGGTTACTACTAACCTGATAAAATATCTAAAAGGTCCCATAATCCTAACAGGTAATGAAGAGGGTTCATGTTCAAACGACGTTTTCACAAAAGAACCTCCAGTTCCTGATCGATTACCAACTTCAACCATATTCATCTGAAAAAAAAAACATAGTTATGATTTGTGCTGATCGCTTAATGTTTTTTTTTCCGAAATTTTTTGGGAGACTCGGAAAAGTTAGGATGATTCATAATGAGGTTAGAGTGAAGATTAGGAGGTTACTTATGATTTGTATTGATTGGATGGTGGTACCATGTGACTCATCTGCAGTTAGCTAGGGTTACTGTACTTTCAGTTTTTTACACTAGAATATTCCTATCTTGAAAATCACTGTACTTTGCTGTTGGGCTACTGTAGTTTCATTTTCTGTGCTCTGGAAATCATTTATTAGGGAGATTTCAAGGTTTATTCACAGCAAAATATGACCATCTTGGCTCAGTTATCTATGGAGCACATATCGTCAACTAAACTTTGAGCTGTATAAAACCCACCCTCGCCTATAATCAAATGAACTCTATGACGACTAGATCGAAGAATCAAAGAATCAACTATCAAATACCAAATCGGATTCACATGTGCTTAATATTTTCCATATGGAGTTATGATTTGTGTCGTTGTCTAGTTATTTTACCAACGGCTTTTTTGAAGCCAGAAAATAATATATATGGAAAAATAACAAAGCTACATATATATATATGTTGTTGGAGTGGGTCTCTTATGATTTGTGAGTATTATTAGAAATTTCACGTTGGTTAGAGAAAATTACTTTTCGAACTATTTTGAAGTACGTTTCACATGCGAGGTGAAAACTGATTTCAGTAATTGAGAGTTGATCTTTCTGTACACGATTTTCCAATCATAGTATTTATGTCATGAATGAGGAAAATTACAAAACCAAGTTCAACATTTTTTGAATAACAAATTGTTGGAACTATAAAATACTTAAAATCAACAATAGTATGGTTAGTTAAACATACTCTATTGATAATGGAAAAACTCTTAATTTTAACTTCAGCCTTAATATCTAGGTCTATAGCTATGAGCTGAAATTTGAACAGTCTATTGAGAATCAGAAATTTACTAGCTGTAGGGTAGAGTTTATCAAGTTTTCAGTGACAAATTAGACCCCTTATTGTTAGGATCAGAATACTTTTCTGGAAACCAAATTCTGAACTCGACCCAAGACCTCACATATTGGTACCAAAACAGAACTCAAAAAGTACAGAACTCAAAAAAAAAACTCAACTCGTAAGTACAAAAATGCAACAATTTGCTCCTCTTTTATTCCCCATCTATAGTTATGATTTGTGCTCCTTGCTCTCGTCGCTTTTTTTGTCGGCAAGTTTTTGTGAGTTCAAAAAGTAACACACTGTAAATAAATAGATTCGGTAGATGAGTCATAATAAATAAGCGCAACATTTTTTTTCCGAGCAAATACCAAAAAGTTACTATTTATGATTTGTGATGATTGTTTTGCCTGCTCATGCTATTTTTGACGAGAGAAAGAGAAACAATGAGAAGAGTTAATAAGAAGTAAGTTACACGGAAGTTGGTGACTTTTCATAGTTTTACTAAAAATAGCGACCAGGGCTTAGGGTTACTGTACTTTCAAAATTCTCCATGAGAGTTAAAAAACAATTTGAGTTCAAGTAAAAACCTACATACTCTCAAGAGAGCAAATTTTATCTAATTTTGTATATTAATTAAGAAATAGGTTCACATATTAATAGCTAACGCCTCATCTATCTAGCGAACGTTTTTTGATGTTGTTTTTTTATTTTATTTTCTATTCTGTCTAACAATCTATCTAATATCTTGTAAGCCATTAAAATTCGGACATAAAGAAGTTCAAAACAACTAACACAACTAAATTGTAAGAAAAATCCCTTAAAAATCTCCCGTTCCATAATATTTCGTTCCGGTATATCCTGAGCCAGTTCTAAGAGCCAGGATGATCTGATTACCCCACACTTTTTTTTAAAATCACTTTCTCTCCAATTTACATTTCCCAATATTCCTACACGTGTTCAAACAACTAACTATCATTGATATGTTGATTTCATACTGTTCTTATCATTGAAATATGAAACATAATCTTTTATTTTCGAAAACATGGTTTATAGATCATTCTTGTATAGTAATCACGTATCGTTGTTAGGTATGTGAAAAAACACCCGTTCGCCCAAACGCCCGGTAAAAAATTCCACGAGAGTTATTCTTTAACAAAGTGTATTTTCGACCGGATATTCGGGCGTCTGGAAAAATGGGTGTTCGGGAAAGCGGGCGAGCTGATAAGCGGGAGTTTCAATAATTGGGCAAGGATTAATACCCGCTTGTCCCATTATATACTTCAATTGTTGTCCTTGACCATATTGATTCATAATTAGTAAGAACTTAAACTGAAAAGCGATAGTATCCAAAATTGGCAAAACCTGTTGGAAATTGAAGCTACTACTGTCAACGACAGCATTCCGAAACAGGAAATCATGATATTTTCAGAGAACCGAGTTTCAGCTGATCAAAATCGGTTTGTATTTTTGATCAGTTCATTATTTTTCTTAGATGCCCATATTTGATATTCCTGATCTTCTCAATGTCTTCTATTTTCTTAGAAAAACAGTCCCGCCCCTTTTTCAAAATAATTTATCATTTTCTGGTTTATGCTAGTGTATTAGTCATTGATTGTGGTAAGCGGGTAAACACCTTTTTATGAATTCCCAGGAATCTGATAAAGAAATGATCGTCGGTCATGTCATTAGTCATCTCTATTTTTTTTGTGAGAATAATAATTTCTTTCGTTTTTGCACTCATTTTACACTTCAGAAGTTTGTTCTACATAATTCTGTTTTTTTTTAAAGTTGAGTTGAAAATAGAATGAGTAGAAGTAGAACGATCAACACAAATCATAGAGATATATGTACCTCAAATAACTTTTTGAAGTTTGCTCGAAAAATTTTGCTCTTATTTATTATGACTCATCTTCTGTTTATTAACTGCTTGCAACTTTTGTAGATTCAAAAAAGCTTTAGAAAAATGAAGTGAAAAGATCACAAATCATAACTATATTCGGAAAAGAAGAGTGGGTTTGTACTATTTTTATGGTTTCCGTAATTGTTTTTGATTTTCAGTTTATTCAGCTGCCATCCGCCAATAACTAATCTTACAGTAGTGAGCAAAAACTTGTTTCGTGTTGATTAAATTGTCATATCTTTCAGAGGTTCAGAAAAAAAGTCAAGTAGATTCATCAATTTTCAGACACCCTAAAATCAATGTATTCTCAGATGAAGTAATCTTTTAAGATATTAAAATATTCGACTTTTTTTTCAGAATGACATTTTGGCAATGAAGAAAATTTTCCAACGTGTCTATGAAAATGATTGTATTTTTTCAAAAAATTGAAATTTTCAGAAATAATATCCAGAATCACAAAATTCGGGGTCAAACGGACTTAAGCTGAGTTATGACGATTATTCAACCAACTGGGTACAATCTTTTGCTAGCTACTTTAAGTCTTGAACAATTTTGGGACGTTTTTTTCAAAAACAGGATTACAGCGGGTCAGGCCGGGCTCTAGGGCTGTTGGGCCTATCACAAGAAACAACAACAAAAAATCGTGGAATTCTTTATTTACACGTATGAAGTATACATTTGTTGAGGACCGAGGTTGTTGGCTCTTTTGACGAAGAGCTAAAAAAAAGCAAAATGAAAGAGTCGTTAGTGATTTGGAAGCATGAGCGTTTTCCGATACATTGTCATCAAAAAAGTCACGTTAGGAAAGATGAACATTATTCGATTAAAGTTCAACGAATCAATGGGGAATGCGTTGAGTAATGAGATTTTAGAATTCGAGTAGATGCATCGATCCAAAGTGACACGATATGTGTGGTGCATCTGGAAAAATATAAACATTTCAAATATTGTTTTTCGGTACATACCTGATCATCCCCACAAGTTTGCAAGACATCATCATGCATTAGAATCTCGGCAGTCTCTTGGATCTGATCTTGGATCTTCGCAGTGGATTGCATTGTTGACACAGTTATACCCATTGAGATAATAGCCCATCCAAACATTAAACAGAAATATAAGCTTTGCATAGTGCTACTGAAATTCGCGATAATGTACGTTGCGTTGACAAATGCTAACAATGTGAACAATGGGGCAATCGATCCAAATTTACCTGAAATGGGAACATTTTTTAAATCCACTATAAATAAGGCAGGGGTTACTTACTCAAATGTCCATTAGCAAACTTGACAAGTTGAATAATATCCGAATGACGCTTGCTATAACTATCCAACACGTTTGGGAGCTGAAATTATCAATTTCCAGATTTTTCGCATAAAATTATTAAGCTCACAGTTAATTGTTGGAATCGTGCCGAGTTGGTCAATTCCTTGTTGAAATGCTTGACTTCTCTTGCCAGTGAGATATTGATGGTGACATATAGGACAAGGGAGAGGGACGTTGCCAAACAGCCAAAGATGTCGATGATTGGGGCGATGAGGAAGACCGGGGATGTCGAGGAGAATGTGCTGGAAGAAGGGGAGGTTGGGGTTTGGCACAGGAAGTGTGTATGATTATTGTTTCTGAATAGGAAGACCTGGATATAACAGGTCAATTTAGGGACTATAAATTTAGAATGGTCTCTGAGTTGGTTCTTCTAAAGCGGATCTCGACTTCTAAAAGCCTCGCTGAATCGGGTACAGAGAAAAATGACTCAAGAACACAAGAAGTGTCCCTGAAATAGGTAAAACCCAAACAAAGACCGATTTTCGGACCCGTTTAGAAAGTTTTTGTAAAGAGTTAGGTCTTGTACGAGTTTGTCTGAAGTCACAGTCCGATTCAAGAACTCTAACTTTGGATCCGATAAAATTCCAATCGAATCCGATCTAGAAGAACTGATTCAGAATTTTCATTAACTTCAACGTTTCAAGGTATTTATATTTCACTGTTTCATATTGAAATTTGAATGAACCTCGCGCATTTAACAATGATTTTCACAAATCTCACCGGACTACAAAAATATAGCTAAATAACCACTTGTAGGTACGATATTTATTTCTGACTCACGTATTCTCTTGTTCGTAATATCTCATATCCACTGATGATGCAATCGACGTGGTTAAAACCACAAAAAATATTGGGATGATCATAATCGCTGCCTTCCGATGGAACATCTTATAATCATCGATGTTTTGATTATTTGATAACTGAAATTAATCAACATCCTTCTTTGGTAATTATCAATTTCAATGCTCACCCTCAATTGCCTCACTCTGGATAACCCCTCTTCGAACTCGGATACAAAATTAGCGCGTGTCCAACAAACAAGACAAATTGCCGCCTGGAACATTTGAAGAGAGATGAATCCGTAGACATTGGATTCAGCCCAGCTGATTTCGAATATTTGACTCGCGACTTCCATGATTTGTGTGGCTTTGTAGAGGAGGAGAAGGAGAATAAATGCCGCGATGATGGTAGAGGCTATGCCGCGACAAGATCGGATGTGTTCTTTTCGTGTTCGACTGCAGTCAAGGCCGGATAATCTGAAAAAGAGAAATGTATCAAGATGAGTTAGATAGGCAGGTTGAATAGGTACTGCAACTTTTCAATCTTGATTAATGAAGTACTAAAGTATCTTCAAACACCTGCACATCTTATTTATTTTACTGCTTTCTCGAAAAACTTATTTTAAAAACCAAAATACCTAATTTCGTCTTTTGTGTTTTATCCAAAGAGTTAGATATGCAGACTCAAAAGATACTGTATGTCTTATTCATTTAGCTGAATCCTTTGAATCCTTGTATCGTGCCAAAATCTGATCTGGACCAGTTTTTTGAATTGGACTGGAATGTTTCTTTCTGAGACCCGGTGCACAAAAAATTAATTTATTTAATTTAAAATGGTACCTGCACATCTTACTGCAAAAAGCAGCGAATTTAAAATTTAATCGAATTTTTCGATAGGAAAAAGGAGAAAAAAGTAATGTGCAAAAATCAAATTATGACCAGCATTATTTTTTCTAAAAATTAAAAAAAAATGCAATTTAAAATTCGCGGCGTTTTGCAGTAAAATGTGCAGGTACGGTTTTTGATAAGTCTCAAATTAGCCCCAAGTTTAGAAATCTAACCTTGTCTCATTGTACTTACTTGATAACATATCCAAAAGGTCCCAAAATCTTGGCTGGCGGTGGTGCTGGTGGTTGTGTCGGATTCTCGAAACCTGTCTTTATATAAACACTCCCAACTCCTAGATGTGTGCCAGCTTCGACCATGTTGTTCTGCAACATCTAAAAATGCCGAAAAACACCTTGAAAAGAGAAAAGAAAGGGCACTACACTCGAAAACATCAGCAAAAAATGCCAAAAACAATGCGAACATTGAGGAGGGAAGGAAGGACATTCGGGATTAGAATCGGAGTGACCTGTCGATGTTGTTGAAAGGAGCAAAAGAAGAAGAAGAAGAATGTGTTTGTATGTCAATAGAGGCTCACGAAATGTTTGGAAGTAAACAATAGTCTATGAGGAGGGGAGAGCTGAACCAAGAAGAAGATGAAATGAATTGCGGGAGGCGACAACAACCCAAATAAAAAACACAAAACAAAACAAAACAAAATTGGATGTGTCAAATTAAATCTATGTTTAGAAGTGGATGGGGGGGGGGACGGTTGAAACAAAAAACTCATTGTTTATTGCTCGTATTGACTTTAGATGATGATCTACACAGATATATGAGAGTATTTTTTTGAGCATGACAAAATACGTATTTTTTCAACTTCCGAATGGTTTCAATGAATCAAAAAACATTAATTGTGAAAATAGGCCAAAATAGAGTTTTCAAAAAATAATAATGTGACATTTTATAGATCGCTGAAGATCTATGTTCGATATACTTTACAAAACAAAGAACCTCAAAATCGTGATGGATCGCAAAAAATAACTAAGATGTATTGTATACAATTTTTTACAGGTTGTTAAGTTTACGATATGCAGAAACCTATAAATAAGTCTCTACAAAAATCTGAAAACTCAACTTCGTATCATTTTTTGATCCACTGCGGAAGTGAAGCAAAAACATATATAATTCTGTGAAATCGGATTACCTTTGATGAAAACTGTTTTTTTTTTTGGTATTTGAGTGTCCAATTTTCTCGAATTGGTTGAAATCGATCAAATTTTCAGAGATCAAAATTGTTCACGAACACACAGATTCAACGATACTTTCAATTTTCTTTACTTATGGAGTTGGATTATGATATATTTTTACCCGTCGGAAACTTATGTGAAGAAAAAAAAACTATGAAAACCCATATTATAATGAGAGACACACAGAACGAAAGAGTGTGTAAGTGGAGTAGGGGGTAGACAGTGCCTACTGCGGAGTACGGTAGAGCGATAGAGCGTGTTTCTTTCTCTTTCTGGATGGACAGTATATAAGCTTTTCCATTCTACCTTAAAATAAGGGCGGTACACCAAAATAATGTGTTCATATGGGTGAGTTGTTTTTGTTAATTTTTGCCTTGACTGTGAGTTCAAGAAATAATTCTGCTTCTTTATAACTTTTCTCCCGAAAACTTCTGACAGGTAGAAAACATATCATGATGATCGGAAGTCCAAACTCTATAAGTGTACACTGTACACATTCCAAAAAAAGTCATTTTCACAAAACCCTATTCAAAAAGTAATTCAAAAAAAACTTCAAGATGTACCAGATCAGAAATTTTATGATATATCAAAAATTAAAAAAAAAAGTGACTACTTGATCTTCACTTTTTGAAGTTTCCTAATTCTTAGTTTGTTATGGTTCGGCCCGATTTGAGAGGATTTCAAAAAAAAAATGCCCATTTTTGTTTGGTGTTGAAATGAATCATCTAATGAGATAACTAGTTCAAAAATAAAATTAAATGAGTCACATTGTTTTGGTTTAAAAAGCACGATAGTAAAATTTGCCATCTATGTTCTTTTCAAATGAAACAGAGAAAAACTGAAAGACAACATCAATCAAAAAACAAAAATTACAAAAATACAAAAAATGAACCTATGCAACATCCCTTTTATTTACAAATAGATGATTATAGTTTGTCCCACTCGATAATTGTTTTTTTCATATAACATATGAGAGGCCAGATAGTTAAACATTGACACTAAACAGAATTAGTGTTCAACAAACTGAGTATACAATTTGAGATAACTATTAAAAACTATTTGGATCGAGGGTAGAGGGTGTTATGGTTTGTGCTAAAATAATTCAACAAATTTTGTTTTCCTGTTTTTCTTAGCCTCGAAAAAAAGAGGCGTAAATAAGAAGATTACACGGAAGCTAAGAATCACGACTTGGGAATAAACTTCACAAAAAATGAACAACTTTTCTACCAAGCTGAGCGAAAAGCATAAAACTTTTACTTCAGTGAACAATTATCGAGGAGATGTATTCTAATAATTGAGATACATTATATATAACTATGAATTATTATTAGTATTTAAATCGAAAGTTTCTCATGACAAAGTGAAAAATGAGAATCTGTTTGAATGATCAAAAAAAAAGAAGAAGGGGGAAGGTGTTATTTTTTCCGGTTTTTTGTACGAGTCAATATGCAAATTCGCAAAATTTTTGGTTTTTTGGAATATTTAGTGACCTGAGGTGACTCCTAGATTTGTTGTAATTTTGATTTTCAGCATCAAACATTTCCAAAGGCAGAGTTTTTGATAGAGTGACAAATTGATCTTAGGCCTTGACAAATTGACCAGCAGAATCTGATTATCATTTGAAAATCGAGCAAAAAATCTGTTCAGACCGAAATAATATTGTCGGGACGAAAAAATTAGAGCCTTGGAAAAAGTTTTGAGTCTGAAAAAATTATTTTCTTATTATCTCTGAAACTTGTTAAATTTTCACGAAAAAACCACGGGTCTATTTTGTCAGAGTATTTGAACTCTTTTCTTATTTTTTAATACTTGTCAAATTCCAAATTTCTACTGAAACTTACACTTTCATTTTATTATCAGACTCGAAAACTTTTTGATCTGTCGCGAAGTATACTGTCGACATTTTCTAGGCCATATTGGTTCTCTCTCAAGGTTCTAATTTTTTCGTCCCGACAATATGACATTGTTACTTTTTGGCGTGGTTTTTTTCGTTGATTCACTGAACTTGAAACAATTCTCGAATCATTTCAGTCAAATTAATTGATTTATCAGGTGAACCTCGATTTTTCCAAAATTTGAACACAGATTTGTTCAGATGAGATTGTCCTTCAGATTGTCTTATCACATAGTTTCAGATCTTGAAATCGTCAAAAATAACTGTCTCGTGAGCCATGAAATGATTCCGAGTATTTTGATTAACTTTTCGAGTTGAACTGGTAGAACACAATTTGAATTAGTGTCTTCAATCTGATCGAGTCTTTTTAATGCAAAAAAAAAAAACCGTCAAATAATTAATAACATCGAAGGACTAACTTTGTCGGCGCTTAGGTCACGATATAATCTCACAGTTTCTATTTCGCTAGCTAGATGTGCGGTAGAGCGCACTTACCGATGAGATTTTTAACACTACTAACAATACAAGTAATAAGACAGTACCTGGATTCATAAGATCCAGTCTTATTCAAAGATCAAGATTCGGAAGTACTGTATCTAAAGACAAAATGTCTAGATCATTTTTTATCAATAACCCAGAAACCTGCCATAAAAACTGATGACTAATGCTATATTTTGATACACAAACACACACATATGTATGTACATGAGAAAATAAAATGAAAAAAATCTCATTGCACTTGACTGTTTTCGCCAAAAAAACCAGACATCCTCCAAACACCAAAATGAAAGTTATGATCTCTTTTGACAAAAAACAAATCAGGGAGGTCTAAGAACAACAAAACTATACAATTATATATCGTAGGAAAATGTTCAATAGTTTCAAAGATAAAATATTGCTATTTATATTGTTTTTGATAAGAAATCAACATATGAGTGAGTGACTGGTAGGCGTTTGGGTGTGCCGGAAACTGCGTGAAAATAATAAAAAGTGACATCAACAAATACTATATAATTTTCAGAACCAAACATGAGACTCTTTATGGATCAAAAATCACTGCATAAAATTATATCTTTTAGGTTATCATTGAACACTATTTTATATGTAGGTACTTTGAACTGCATATCATGACGAAAAATACTTTTTGAGCTCAGTGTTTTGATTTCAAGTTTGAGTTTTCATGCTTTTCAAACGTTTATAGACTGGTTTGTGAGTCATAGATAATAATAAATAAAAACAATGATTTTTTTTTTCGCCCACATTTTTCCCCAATTATACCTCATTGTTTCTCGATGTTTTTTTTTAAATATCATTTCTCATTATTATGTTATGTTAAACTTCACGTGGCAAACACGTATTGAATAAATAAATAAATATTTTAAATATTCAAAGTACGGATTACAGAGAACATACGGGCTACTGTTCTGTTAACCAGGAATCATGTCCTGGTAAAATAAAAGTCAGGGGTTTCTCGTGTTTTTTCAAAGATCTGGCTCTATGCGAAAATATAGGCGCCAAAAAACAGGGATCCACCAGAAATTAGGGATCTCTCATAGAAATAAGGGTCCTCGTTTTTCATGGATCTGTCATAAAAATAGGAATCTATATTTTTGTGAGGAACCCATAAAAAATAGGAACCCCTTTTCTTGTGACCCTTAATTTGGTATAGATCCAAAATTATAAAAATGCATCAAAGTTATCTTGAAACAATCCGTGAATATTTTTCAAAACAAAAATACTCAATGTGAAACAGGAAAAAAAACCAACCGATTGACAGAAAATTCGTCTGAAAATTTTCCAAACTCCTAAAAAAGGTCGTCTAGCCAAATGAAACGTTATCATTCCGTTCCATAATTTATTTATAGAAAAATAAGTACCAAAACATTGTAATCTAAAAAAAAATCATTACTAGTGTTAATAGAACATGTGTACTTAAAAAAACAATTGTTATCTGGATGTGAATGCAAACAAGGTAATGATAAAAACAAGATGAACAAATATTTTTCAAAATTTGAATACGTTCTGTTTACGCACAGGCCAAAACAATGAAAAAATTGGAATTTTCGAAGTGCGAGCTCTTCATTGTGAGTTTTCAAGTCGTCATTTGTTAATGAATGTATATTTTTCTAGTTTTTTCTTATCTGCGTCACGTTTCAAATACAACGAAAAAAAAATGGAAAATATGTAATCATTAGCAAGAATGAACAAAATTATTAGCGAAAGTGAACAAAAAACAATGAAAAATCCGACAATTCTACATGATTGTGATATGGTACAAGAAAAAACGAAAAAAAAGGTGCGAAGAAAGTACACGATGGGATATATTTAAAAAACTAACTGAAAAATGATTAAAAACCGGAGATTCTTGACAACTTCTTACTCTCCTTCAATAATTTCGGTCTACGTCGATTTTTGGCATACGAAGAGCGATATTGATAAGTTGGTGGAGGAGGAGCGAGGACCTATTATCCACATAGAGCCTTGCCCTCAATTTGACTTGTCCCGGTTGGAAATCAACAGAACTTGGTCCGGTTGGAATTCGACTGGAGTGCTGAAAAAAACAAACTACAAACAAAAAAAGTCTATAAACTTACCATAAAATGGTTTGGATTCGGCAATGTTCTTTGGTGCCGGCGTGGTGGTGAATGATGTTGAGAAGACGTAGAGCTTCGCTGAAACATGCGAAATTACTTTCAAACAAGCCGAGAATTTTTAAGGCTAGTTAACACTGAAGAAGTTGACAACAGATGTAAAAAGCTCTATTACTATTTGAATTCATGAAAAAAGTCCCAAACAACTCAAATATTATTAAACCCATTTTAGAACGGATAAATTTTGATAATATTGCAACATTAAATGTATGTTTTCATCAAGAAATGGCAGAACTTTTTTTGGATTGAAAAAATTGATAACATTTACGAAAGGTTAACGTTTTTTTTTAAATGTGTTGTTAAATGTATAAATTTGAAGCCACTTACATCGATTTTTCTAGATTCAGTCGAATTTTGACGAAAATTCGAAGACGGCGGCCAAATTCGATGGTGTGTGGAGTTCGACGATGGAAGTTCTTGAATTCCCTCCGTTTTTCTGCTTCTTGAAAAGATTTGGCTTCTTTTCCTTTCCTTTGCAGGTGATGGCGCTCGAATTTGATCTCTTTTCCGGCTCCTCGACCGACTTCGGCTTCTATCTTTTCCATTCATGCTTCTATCTTTTCCATTCATACACGTCAAGTATGGAAAACCCTTGAAAAATCAGTTTTTGAACGAAAATATCGCAAATAGAACTAATTTAAGATATTATATTGATTTTTAAGATTCAAAAACATGTCATATGGGCAAACAAATTCATGATTTCAATCAAAAATCAATTGAAACAACGGAAAACAATTAAAACAATTAATTTTTCAGAAAAATAAAATAATAAAAGTAAAAATGGAATGTCGCTCTATTGAACACCTTCCCCTTTTTTCCTTTTTTCTCTGCGTCATTTGCACTCTCGCTCCTTCCCCTTTTTCATTGCGTTGACAGGGTGTGAGTAATCTTTGTGTTCTCATTGTCTACATTTTTCTCTGTTTGCCTCTGTTTGTTGATTGACCAGGTTTATAATGCGCTTTAAAGTTCAGCAAATCATTGTTTGTCACTTTTATTTTTCATGACTCACTAACCGATATCCAGAGTTTGAGAGAAGAATTAATGGTCAAAAAACAGTGCTTGAACTTGCAGAGCTCAGGTTCTTTGGGGAGTGGTAACCCGAACAAGTGCTAACTTCGAGATATAAAAATAGATAGTCAGTGACCAATCATGAAAATTTCAAGAGTACACATATTTTAATATGATAACAACGAGACCCGAAAAGTGTCGGTTACTCTTTACATTCATCAGGTTACTTAGATCTTACTTCCAGTTCTTATCACTATATGTAGTCACACATCATAGTTTATCAAATAATTCATTCAAAACATCATAAACACAACCTTTTGGAGACCTCTTTTTTTCTAATATCCCTCATCTTTGAATTGTTGAATCACCCTTCACCTTGTGATTGAATCCTTATACGAAATAAATTCAAATATTCATTCCAGAGATCATTATTTAGTACAACATAAAAAAAGCAAATCAAAAAACTCGTCAGAAACCCGTGAAGATTTTTAAAAAAGCTCAAACCGGTGTCGCCGACTTGGACTTAAAAAACGAGAAACAATGTTTCTCCTGATTCTGACTAATACAATAATCCGATGTCGCATGAATATTTCGGAACACTATCGATGTTTCAGCGTTGGTCTTAAATTTGTTGGGCTTCGTCACAATTCCAAACATCTCCGAGACTTGTCTTCTGAAAGAAAAAAACTGGGTAAGATCACGGTGGCTAAAAATGTCATAGTTCGGGGAAACTCACCTCAAAGTATTGGAGCATATCAAAAGAAGGAATGGGTTAAGAGCCGAGTTGGCTGAGAATAAGAGCATTACAGTGTAACCCGCCCATTTGCCATCTCCACCAACGGTGATAAGAATTTGACCAATGATGAAGGTGACCACATTGATGAGGCATGGCATGAGAAGTCTAAAACATCTCTGGTTAAATCCAATAGCCGAAGGGTACACTTTTAGTAGTACTTAAATCAGACCATCTAGATTGGACTGGCTCTAGTAAAATAAGGCCTAAAAAACTGTGACCAGAGCAAGGTCCGATCCAAGAGTCCTGGTTTATGGTCCCCTTTTCTCACTTTCTCTCCACACTATTTTGCGCCGACTGATTGATTAGAAGCTTCGCTTGACGGCGTTGATATAAAAGGACAATTGACCAACTGAAATTTATTTTTTTTAAATCTACCGTTTTACTCTCATCGAACTTACGTATAGAAAATACAGGGTGGGATAATGGCCATTATATGAAACGCAAGGAAAAGGTATGATTGTCCTCCATTAATGTATAAATCGAAATTCTCGGATAACATTCCGTAAGATGATGGATCGTAGTAAAATGTCACGTACCATGGTTGGAAGTGGGTTGAGAGAACCTGAAAAAACATATATGTAATCAACGACACTTTCAAAGGTGCTCACAATAGCGCAATAGGCTACACTTTTGCCTTTCATTCACAAGGTCAGGGGTTCGGTCCCCACCCTTGACAATCCTGTTTTTCTTTTCCTATTTTTACTTTACTCCTGTTCAATAATTCATTCCTGACGTAGAAAAAAGGAGTGAGTGGTTGAATTTAATTGGGCTGGCACCATATAGATGCATTTCCTTTTAGAATATCAAATTACATTGAAAAAAATCATCCGGTTCTCACGTTTTCTCTCTCTCTCTCTCATTCCAGTTTGAATCGCATTTTTAATTAGGGTACTAGTCATATGAGCAAAAAAAAACTAGTAATGTTTGAACTCACCAAGACTAGAGCAATAACATAGCACATTGAGCATATTAAATATGAGATTTGTCTTTTTTGGTTGCGAAATTCGACGGGTTTTCTAATCGCTTGCCAACGTGACCAGGAGACGATGGTGTAGTGGGAGACCATTGAGAACCACGCCCAGTCGAGGTAGATTTGTTGGCCACTGCGCCATGATTTAGGGATAATTTCCGATTTGAGTAAAATTGTCAAACCAGGCCAAAGTCCATAGTTGAAGAGGAGAAAGAGATCAGCAAAGCCGGCAGAGATGAGAAATCGATATCCGACAATGTCCTAGAAAAAGAAACGGGTTTGGTAAACCATTATGCTCTGACATAGCTATTCTCAATAAAGCTAACTTTGCCGGACTTTGGGTCCAAGTTTAGTTTCTTCAAAAATTGGACCCGGTGATGTTATAATTGTAACCTAATATCCCGCCTACTATTGAAACTCACCCTCTGCAAAACAGTTGTGAATTAAAAGAAAAGTCTGTGCAAACAATCATATAACTGAAAATCTGAACAGCTCCATTTTGCAAAGGATAACCTTCAAAACATATGCCGAGATCGGATTTTTTAGGTTAAGTTTGTTTTGGGGGTTTTTTTTGAATCGTCTAGGGTACGTTTCATCATGAAGCTAAGTTTTGGGGAGTTCATTGGACCTGGTTAGATAATTGTGAATTAATCTCTAGATAGATTCAGGATGAATTGAACTCAATATACACTAAACTGGATTGTCCAGATATCAAAAGTACAGTAATCCAATTACAGTCATGTCGAAAAGAATAGACATGAAAAATCTTGTGAAATAGTATCACATAGAAATGATTATTGTTTCTTCTTGTTTTTGAAAAAGAGGAAAACGGAAATTGGAAAAATAAAGTGAAAAACAAGATTCTCTGTGTTTTCATAAAGTACAATCTGGGAAGGGCAGAGGAGTAAGAAGATGACAGTGATTCAATTCTGAATAAGTGCTATAGAACACCCTATCCCGCCTACACATCTAACCACCCCAAAATACTATCCACTACTTTTTTCCGGTCACATAAATTAGCACAGACGTAGTAGCTAAATGCTATTTTTTACGAACATCCATTGCAAGTGTCTTTTCAATCAGATTAGGAAATTCTTTGAAGAAACTTCAGCTCACCTTATCCTGTTTTTTCATAATCTTTAGCACTAGAATATATGTGGAAAATGAGAAAATGAAGATGAGCAGCAGACTTGAGCCAGCAATCCAATCTTCAAAGCTTAATGACTTCTCAAACCATTGTTGAGTATCATTCATCACTGGAAATATAGACATGAAAAATCTTGTGAAATAGTATCCCATAGTAATGAATATTGTTTCTTCTTGTTTTTAAAAAAGAGGAAAACGGAAATTGGAAAAATAAAGTGAAAAACAAGATTCTTTGTGTTTTCATAAAGTACAATCTGGGAAGGCAGAGGTTCCTTTTTGAAATGAGCTATCACTAAAGCAATATAGTACCTACAGAAGTGATCATAACTCGGCTCAAAATAGCCTCTTTGACCCCATATTTTGCACAATTTAAAGTTTTTTTCGGGACTATTTCTTCATCCTACAAAATCTTGTGCATTTCGCTGACCATAACTATAAAAATTATGGAGCCAAACCAACTATTTTGAGCCAAGTTATGAAGATTCTCCCAAAGATGAACTAATTTTTGATCGCTACTATATAGTAAAAAAAATTTTTTTTTCTCACCCTTTCGATGTTTATGCCAGGCTCTCATTTTCAGCTCGAGAAAAAAAATATATATAATATACTAGATTATATTGGGTTCAAAAATGAGAAGAACACACAGCTGGAGAGAAAAGGAGAAGGGGCGGGGCTGAGAGTGGATTAGAGTGGATGGAGCATTTTTTATGCTAAATGAGAAATTGTTGAAAAAAAATGGAAATGAGAAAGGGAAAAAGGGAATTTTGAAATTATTGAGAAATCTATACGTAATAACTACAAAAAATTGGGAGGTGACTACGTATTTTGTTTCAAACCCCCTACTTATTAAGCCAAGAAGATTAGTTGAATACGTAATCTGTTATGGATGAGAGAGTGAGATAGATAAGTTACCCGGAAATAGAGGATTTAGGTTAAGGTATCATTGAAACAGACTTTTAAACAATAGTTTAGGAAAAAGTAGTGTATCTTGAAATAGACCTGATAAAATAATTAAAACATCGATTAATTTAATCTGAATTTTTGAAAGGTCTGATCAATTTTACACAAAAAACAAATATTCGAAAAATTCATAAACTGCTGTTCCAGATGTCAGAAAGTTGTTTTTCAAATTTGAGAAAATGAGCTGGGTCCAACATATTGCCAATGTTCGGGCTCGTTTTCTGAAGCCGATTTTATCAGACGTTACCCAATACAGAAGCCATCTAGTTTTTACTGAAATTTTCAGGTTCATTCGGTTAAGTCTATGAACACTAGAGGCTCAGAAAATGTCAGAAATTATTTAAAATTGAAGCAAAAATCATTACTATTAATACATCAAGTTAGGAATTTACAGTTATTTTAAGTCGACAAAGTTCCAGGTGTTTCAAATTAATTTTCTGAATTTTCTCGTTTTTCTCGTAAACTTTTGATTCTATTTCTCCGATCTATGGACAAAAAGTTTGAGTAATGAATAAATCTATTAATATATATTTTTAATCTGAGTTAATCCAGATTTTCAGAACTTATAATTGAAGAGAATTTCAGAAAAAAATTCGTTCGCAAAGAGTAAAAGATCAATATACCCAAAAATGAGTTTCAGAGACAGACCCAAACGTCGGAAAAATTTCGTGAATCGATTTTTCCGAAGGATCTTCTGAATTAGGAACTGTCCTTTGCACACCTCAAACTTAGTGATTGTTTTCCAAAAAAATCAAGAACAGAAAAATAGAAACATGCTGTTGACGAACTGTGGATTCTCAAATATGGTCTAACTTATATGGTTCTAGTTCAGAACCTTTTCGGGTGTTTTTAAGCTGATCAGTTTCAGGAACTATAACTTTGGACTTGATTTTGTCAGAAAATCAGAAGTGAAATTTTTTTGTCCTGTTTGAGATGGCCGATTTGGTTCAGATCAAAAAAAAGCACAAAAACTAAAAATTCGACAAAATTCGTGATAAACATACATAACACAAATATAAAAATATCCGACCTCTCCCACATATAATTTCATAAAACTAAAATTTCAAGAAATGTAAACAAATCGGGATTCGAGCAAAAAAAAACTTTTTGAATTTTTCATGAGACTAAAAGAAAAAAAAAGAAAACAAATTATTTGCATTTTTGCAAGATCAGATAAAACGTACTTTTGAAACGAAGAACATCGAGAAAAAGAAGGTTTTTTCAGTTGAAATTTTCAAAAAATATTTTTCTCGTGCTCTTTAATCCGGTACAAACTTTGTGCACTACAAAGTGCAGGTAATAGAATTAGCCACCTGCGGAGAAATTTTCACGTAGGAATCATGCATCGAAATATTTGAAAAAAAAAAAGAATAAGCAAACAACTAAAAAAAAGAAAAATAACTTTGCAGGAAGGTGGAATCGAACCCGCGACCTTTCAAATGAAAGGCAAAAGTGTTACCACTTGCACCGGTTAGTAACATTTAATCTTCTCGTGTATTGCCAATATATAGTTGGCAATTTTTGAAGATAACCTAGATGTTTTGAGATCATAATTCATCCTATTAATCTTTAATTCCCTAATTTTCAGATTATAAGTCTTCTGCAATTTTTAGCAAAAAGAAATGTAAATTATTTTTTTCTACTATACAATTCAACTGAAGGGGAAAGAATATTATATATGAATTTTTTTTCAAAAAAAAAAGAACTATTGGAAAAAAATGTTAAAAATAGAAGATCGTAAAAAAATGATATTGGTTTATTGAAACCTCCAGACAAAGAAAATCTCATATTTCAACCGGAACTTCAAAAATATTCTTCCATTTTTTTGTGACAAAAAATTTTATTTTTGATGAATTGGTTTTGTTGTCGTCATGAAAAAGAGAAAACATGGAGAAATGAATCGAAATATTTCGCCTCTTTCGAAATGATTCACGCTTGACGAACCTGAGAATTCAGAAAAAAGTTCAGAAAAGTTATCTGGGATGGAAAAAAAGACACAAAGAATATTGTCGAGCTCGGTAGGTGAGCACAAAAGTGTTTTTTTCACTGTTTGATTTTTCAAGTGGATCTTGTCTCGGTGCTTTTTTGCGGCTTGTGAGAACAACGTGGGTTGTAGACAATGGGAAGGGGGTTATGAAATCCATCTTGACCATGGGAGAAACGAGAGAAGGACAGAGAGACAGAGAGACAGAGAGTGGGTAACTGGGAGAGCTGGGAACCGGGTGAATGGGATACCGGGTAGCCGGGAAAAAGGGGAACCGGATGGCGGGTCAGTGGGGAACCAGGTAACCGGGTAACCGGGTTAGTGGGCAAACGGATGAGCTGGAAAAACGGGTAATCAATGAAGTGGGTATTCGTCTTACCGAGACGGTGGGTAAGCGGATAACCGGGAAATCGGGTACCCGGGTAACCGCAAAAGTGAGCGAATGGCCGGGTAAACAGGAAAGTGGGTAACCGGTATGCAACCGGGAAAGCGGGTACCCGTTCACCCGTATTCACCAAACAAGAAGAGCTCGTACTATGAACCCAAAAAAAATCTAAAATCTCTAAAAATTTGTGTTCAAATTAGCTCTGACTTCCCAACAAAATATCAAATTTCCCATTTTCCGGAATTCATTGAATTTCTTTGAAAATTTTAAGTAACTCAAAATCTGTTCGGCTTTCGTAAAAATAAAATATGCGACAAGGAAAAAAACAAGACAAAAATATATTGCACTTAACCAATTTATAATTCTTACCCTTCGTTTTTTTTTTGTTGGATCTTTGATTTTTTTTTTTCTTGAAGAGAAGGACTTTGAACTAGGCCACCTAGATTAGACTGGGCCTAGACCTGGTTTAGTGGAAAATAGATTATAATGAAAAAAGTCGGACCAACTTCAGTGGACACCAAAAAAAAAAAATGAAAAATGTCTACTTGAGAAAAATGACACCTACCGTAGACGTCAAACCCTATTTTTTTCAAAAAAAAAATGTGTGAACTTGTTCAAAAATTCAAAACTCAAGTCATTGTAGGACCGTGAGAAAGATACAAACGTTTAGTGTTTCCAAGAAAAATTGAGACGAAAATATTGTGTTCAAAGTGTAGTCTGTTTTAGTAGACCACAAAACTGTCATCAAACACCTGTTAATTAACCAAGTCTTTTGAAGCTGCAAAAAAAATATAGGGGGAGGCAGAAGAAGAGGATTATTTTAGAGCTTCTAATTTTAGGATCAAACATGAGCTAGGCACAAATGGGGGACTAAAGGTTGAACACGTGGGTGCGTCTTTTAGTGAGAAACCTTTCTTTGTCGATTTCATTGGCGTCAATGATTTGTATTAATACTACAAAAAAAAACAAACAAACAACTAAAAAAAAGAAAAATAATCCTGCAGGTAGGTGGAATCGAACCCGCGACCTCTCAAATGGAAGGCAAAAGTGTTACCACTTGCACCGGTTAGCAACATTAATACGCTCGTGTATTGCCAATATATAGTTGGTGGTGTTTATCGGTTGCTCATCCTTGTGATTTCTTGTATTGTTTATTTCATCCAAACTATTTATGTATCAGCGACCATTGGTAATTAAAACAGGTTTGTGACATGAGTTATGGTGACAGTTATCTCAAACGAAAAGTATAAAATCTGACGATAATCCTTATCCATTCTTTGGCATTCACAATCAGTTGTCATTATCCTCGTTATGATAAGAAGTAATCTGCTTTTATTCTGTATCTGCACATGTTTTGTGAAGTTTTGCGATGGCTGCATTCCTACACAGATGTTGGATGGTACGTTCTACGTTCTATATATTTTTTTAAATAGTTTTAACGGACTTTTGAAAAAACCTATGACATCAGATAGTGTTTTTGCTGCTGATCAACATATCAGTTTTGACCAAATTCAGAAAAAATTGAGGGAAGTTCATGATTTTTCACACGCCAAAACTATTCCCAAACTTCATTTTCTAGCAGAGTTTTCAAGATAAATTTTCAGCGTTCTTTCCATGTCTAAAACACTTTGTACTCTACTGAAAAAAACCTAACGGCTAACAGGTTTGGCAATATTTGTTATTTAAAACCATTAAAATAACTTATCAAACTTTGATATACAAAAGTTCCTGTCTGAAAAGTGATCATGACAGTATATAGTACACTCCTTGTTTCCGATCCTACCACACCAACAATGCCTACTACATCCACAACTACTACAACAACCACTTCAACAATAACCACTCCTTACAGTAAGAAACATTTCAGATGATTCCCAAAAATTGATATTTTCCAGTTTGTGGATTATGCGCACCAATCTACTACCGATATTGTCCACTGAATGGCTTAGGAAGTTCGGTCCATTGTTACACCGAAAGCGAAGTTGGTGGAGTTACATACAAACGAGGACCATTGCCAGATGGTTATGGCGATTCGAACACTTGCTACATTCAGGTCCCATGTCCCCCAATTTCTAGTGCCACATATCAAGACTCTACAGGCCAATACATTGAATATCAGTCAACGTTGCTCACAACTTGTGACGTAACGGTTGGAACTTGGTATTATAAAGAGTATACAACTACACCAATAAAGAATGCTGTGTGTAGATATGGAGGTTATTAGAAAGCGGTATTTTTAATTTTTGATAATCATGTCTTTATTCGTGAAATTTTTCATTGAAAAATATTTATTTCTACAAAAGCAAAACGGCTAAGCTATAGTACAACATGGTTTCGGTTCATATGCGTCGACTTTAACACCAACACTGACAAGAAAACTCTCATCAAATACCTGTTTCAACCCTTTATGCGTTAACGAACTACATCCAAGATACTTCACACATCCAATCTGCAAAAAAAATAAAGGGATTGAAGCTAATTCAACATATCAATACCTCCTGCGCCATCTTCCTCGCGCTCTCTTCCAATACACAATCCTGTTTGTGTGCGGAGAAACTATCTTCGATTAGGTCCAATTTTGTGCCAATTAACATAACGGGCACATTTTCACCGGCGTATTTGCGAATCTCTGGCATCCAAGTTTTACGGCATGATTCCTGAAAGAATTTAGTGTTATGAGAAAAGGTTGGGGGAGGAGTCCTACCAAACTCGAACGATCTATTAAACTGAAGCAAATAATGAAAACATTGGTATGAGGGTAGCTCAGACATCGAATATGTTCATAATCTTCCTGTAAAATAAAATTTTAATGGGCAGACCTTCTGGACCAGTTAATGACGTTGAACACCTTCAAACTTTAGGACCCTCATACTAGGATACAGTTTTTATATAAATTCACTCGAAAAATTTATGACAGAGCTAACAGCTTTTGCCAATGAACAAATTAAAATTTCATGAATTTTCGAGCACTTCTTGAAAAGTGGCTTAGTGTCGAATTGTTCTGCTGATCCTTCGTAACTGTTTTTTATGACAACAGGAAAACCAAATACTCGTTTTTTCGTAATTCTAGGAAACTTTTCAAGATCGAACAACTTTTCAAAAAAGGATTTGTTTACTTACAATTAGACAATTAAACATGTATAACCGCAAACAATTATACTAACATAAAAGGGAGGTTGAATGTATCATGGGCATAAAATCCGAAAATCAATAGCTGCCACTGGGTACTGTAGCTTCAGTTATCTGGTTGAACTGAACTTTTGAATTTTTGATGAACAGGTAATATGGGGTAATCGGATCAATAAAAATCGATTATAAAACCGATCATTCAATGTCACGTTGAAAAAAGATAATTAACAGATCACATTGAGTTTTGGCTCATACAAAAAAGGATGTCTTCTAGTGTAAATACATAGATTTAGGGTCCCAGATCTATGTATAGTTAACACATATGGATTCAAAAAATGTACCAAACACACTGAACGAACAATACTGATTGTCATGGTTGGTAGATATTATTGGAACCCGGTTTCGATGTTTCCCATGTTCTACTTGTTCTAGACAAAAAAAAGAGTATCGAAGTCAGGCTTCATACTAGGTAATAATCGCTTGATGCAATCCAAAATTAACCTCAACCCAAAACTCTAAATTCGAGTCAGAGGTGTCAAACTAGAACCTAGCGGGGCTTATTTCTCAACAACACAGGTTATTTTTGGATCCATAAGTGGCTCACAATCAGGTCTCAGTTGGGAACCTCTGTACGATCCTATTGCCCAGATTTTCAGCAATAAAATCGATATTGAACTATGATATCGGTCTTAATTTCAAATTGGTGCCAAAAAAAACCTGACATATGAGCGGAATCGGAACCAATTCACTTATCAACTTCTCAGCTTGTTTAGAGTTATATAAGGAACACGGGTCCAACACCCCTAACTAACCTGTCCAGCAGTGTCAAATAAATTCACATCATATGTCTTATGATCAATATCCACAGTAACCGACCAATTATCAAAAACCGTCGTATTATAACTATCCAAAAACTGTTTCTTTGTATACGCAAATAATAAGCTGAAATTATAATACACTTTTCCCTTTCCATCCAACCTATCCTATCCGGTTTTACCCACCTGGTCTTACCGCAAAAACTGTCACCAACAACGACCAATTTCAGCTTAGGACGAGTAGGTGCGGAATCCATTACGTTCGAAAAAATGAAATCGATCAATATTGCAAAAAAGTGTTGTCGGGAATTTTAATCAGCTCCGGCATTGCACGAGAACAACACAGAATGCGAGAAAAAAAAATGGTTTTAATCAGCGGCGGCGGCGGCGGCAGCAGCGACAAAAAAGTTTTGTGTGAAATTGAAAACGAACAACACACACACTCTATAACAATGACGAAAAAAGAGAGAGAGTGTGTGTCTCTTCGGCCAATATTTATTTGTATTTATATTATTATGTTGTTATATAAAACGGACGAGTGAGATAGAATTGGAAATCTGGAGAGAGAGCCGCCTTGACAAATACAGCTGATCTTAATGGTTCAAGTATCTGTTTGTCGTTTTATCAGTATAGTTTTAAAAGTACGGATTGTATCAAGAGGAAAAGGCTTCGAAAATTTTTCGAACATCTCTTTGTTTGGGTGATTAACCTAGACTCCAATAATCTCAATGAATCTGGTCCACATTCAGGAACTAGTAAAATCAGCTCAGACCAGATTCTGGTACTTCAACCCCAGATTCACTTATCAACAGTCTCGGAAAACCTAGTGAAGTCCAGTTTAAGTCAAGATTGTTTTTGAGAATCTGAACGTCACTGTAAGCTCTATAATGAAGCTTAGATTGTGGCAGTTAACTGTCAACGTTACCTCAATATCACTAATGACTTCAACTTCAGCTAGCTTTAGTTACACTTCATTTTCGATTTCATGACAAAAATGTGACAAGCTCTATAAGTGTATTACCAGCATTGTTAAAGTCAACCTTCACAGGTGGGTACGACTGATCAGTACTTGGTTCCTGGTGTATACTGGTCTTCCCCAAGTTCATTGTCCAATGTCATGATCTGAGGGATATCTATCTAGCGGACGATTTTTAACGGTTTTTTATTTTTGTTCATTTCTAACAGTTGAAAGATAGATTATTCGGTATATCTTAACAAAATAATGTGTATAAAAGCCGCGTTAAAATCTAAAGAGATAAATCCGTTAAAAATCGTCCGTTCCATAAAATTTCGTCATGATCTGATTATTTCTAACCAGTGAAACGTTGAGACTTGGAACAAGTTAAAGTTCAACTGAGAATCGAAGCGAATTTTTAAAATCTAAATTCTATAATTTTTCTGGACAAGTTCAGTGGAACAAGGTGCGATCTCTCTCCACATTCAAGCTATTTTTCAGCGTTCATCTTAAATTACTCTTATTCTCTAAAAATATACCAGAACTGTGACATTATACGATTGGAATCTTTGGAGGGTTTGTTTCGAGAGAACAGCTGGCGATTAACTACTGGTAAGTTGCTCGAACTATCAGCAGACAGTTCACGGGTTTGGGTTGTCTTTTATATTTTGTGTGTTGTTCTATAACATTATGTTATAATATCAACTATGTATCCCCAAGCTTTCTTTTAGAAATTCTAGGAAGAAAGCTGACCTGATACGAAAACTGTGAAACGGATTTTTTTCTCTTAAAAACCTGCTTTCCATGTGAGTTCAAAGTCAACCTAAAAATAGGAAAAAAAATAGAAATGCTTATTTGCAAAATAGGACAGGTCAATATTTTTTTTGTCATGTTTCTGTTTTTATTTTTTTTTTTTGAATTAAAGTGGACCTGAAATAATCTCTATTGAGAGATTAAATTCAAAAAATAATACATGAAAATGAAAATGAACAAATATTTGATAAATGTTTTTATATTGTATTGTATTAACAAAGAAGGTAAAATCGCACCCGCCTACACAACAAGTAATACTGAGCAAGAATGAGCAAAAAACATTTCAATTAAAAAAAAATCACAGTTATTCTAAGATCCTCGTTGATCGATCAATTGTTCTAATTCATGCGCGGTTCTTTCCACCTTCTCAGCAGCTTCTCTAACACTCTCCCGTCTTGTTCGTTTTGGCTCCTCTCTTTCGGCTCCTTCTCCATTTTCTTCTTCATTTTCCTCTATGAGTTTAAGACCTTTAGCCCATATGAATACCCAAAGATCCGATAATAATGAGAAGATTCGAAGACCTCCGTAGATCAAATGAAGTCTCACACGAAGCTCATCTGTATCATAGATTGAGCACGATCCATGACCATCACAAGTTTTCTGCCAGACCAGACAAGACAAATCGATAATTTTTCCCCATATAATTGGTGAAGGTAACGTGGCAAGCAAGCTCACTAAGAATCCATTGAAACCCAGTGAAACACTTCGGTGCTCTGGTGGCACTGCGCGGAGCACAATGAGCATTCCGGGAACGACACCGAGTCCACCGAAGATGGCGCCAAGTGCTTGATGCATGAAGAATCGATTGAAACCCGCTTCACATTCTTCGGTCTTGCAATAAGTTCTACTGACCTCCTTCAAATGTCCATCAACACAATCACAGTTTTCGAAAACCTAAAAAAATTGGTTTTTTTTGTTGGATGTTGAAGAGGGAAATGAAAAACTTACCGGAACTTCAGTATTGGCTTGACTTGGATTAAAGATACTGTAGTTCTTCCATCCGATTGGGCATCCAGCATGACAAGGTGAGTAAAAAACGTCACCACTGAAAAAATATGGATTATAGGGAGAAGAGTAGGTTTGTTGAAGTCCAACCCAGGTACCTGTAAATTACTATAGACAAGTTCTGAATCGGACCTGGCTGATCCAGGAATGGATGTTTCTGAATTACATAGATCAGACGACTGAAGAGGTTCTCCAAAACTGACCATACCACAAAAAGGAGACCTACTCCTACTTTTTAGTGATTATTTCTAAATCAGACACAAAAATCGGACCAAAACAAACCAGAGAGGATTTTGAGGGTTATATATTTCAAAATGTTATTTAGGTTCTTTTTCTGTCCACACCAGGAAACCCAGTTTTGGTGAACTGTTCAGGTTTAATCTAAGAAAAGTCGTAAAAATAGGAAAATGGAAATATCCAGTCATAGTGAGCTGAGTAGGATGTTTTAAGTGCTATATTTTCCATTAGGTTATTGTAGTTTCAGTTGGTCCATACAAAAAAAATATTTTTCCTAAATATTCTTGTCCTAAAACTCACTATTTATCACAGACTGGATAGAATGGTGTTTGCTCGCACATGCAGTCATCTCGACATGTATCGAACTGTGTTCCATATGTCTTCACTTTCTCCCCGATCTGACCAATCACACTTCTACATCCAACTGTTCCATTGGCGAATGATATGACTGCTGCCACCAAACTGCATATAGCCACCCATCCCGCTGCCTTTCTTCCTTGTAGTTTCAACTTTCTCATAGAGAAACTGCCCAACATCACACCAATAGCGAAGCCAACAATACCCGTGCTAGCAATATATCGTTGAATTTTGAATTGCGGCACACCGAATTGAAGTTCCAAATACTTTCCCATAAATACAAAGTATCCTTTGAACGCCAGAACATCGATGATTCTTCCCGCCATCGCGCCAACAAAAATCTTATTCTTCAACAAATCCTTAATCGTCGCTGTGAAGTCGGCAAACTTTTCCGCCGCCGTGCCAGGCATGATAGCATTTCCTTTTTCATCTTTCTTCATATGCCGATCAACCAAATTCAACCGTTTTTGTGGTTTCAGGTTACCCTTCTCATCAAATTCCTCAGGCGCGTTTGCATCCAAATCATCCGACGGGAAGAAATAGAGCATACAAGATGGAGCAAAGAGCAATGCTCCGAAGATGAGGAATCCTAACCACCAACAACCAATCCACATTGGATCAAGAGGAGTCAAACCTTGTGGGGCTGAACAAAAAATGTTTCAAGTGTCAAAATTTGTCTCCAAAACAACTTACGATTAAAATCATAGTAGAGTTTGTTGAGTTGTCCACCAACGAGAAGTCCAATAACCGGTCCAAGAATTTTGACGAAAAACATGAAAGCTACAAAACAAACCTCGATTAACATCTTTCAAAACTCTCCCATCAAAACTCACAAAAATAAAGTGGCAAGTTCTGTTTCTTACAATTATCATCAATCAATGGCAAACCCAATGAGAAGGGCATTGTTCGACCAACTCCCAAGACCAGCAAACCACCGAAGATCATCATAAATGGTCCGATGTTGGAGTGATCTCCTTTGCAAGAGTAGTGCTCTGCGCGAACAATATTGAGCATTGAGTTGCAGAACCCATAGGGGAGAGCGACCATTGCGCGGACTTTGGAGAGTTTCAGCTCGGTGACTGGATACTTCTCGGAGATGTGGCTTTCAAGCTTGTTGCAGATGTCAGAGCCATTGTTGTAGAAGCAGTATTCGATGTATTTTTGAAGAAGATCTGCCTTACTGTCACCTTCCTGGAGAAAAATTCTCGTTGGCTTCGGCTCGTTGACATTTTTAAAGGCACATATCATTTTACGAGAAATTGAAGAGTTTCTATAGTACCGTGTCAATTCACAACTCTTCTCCTAGAATAATAGCCGGAGCACGATAAACATAGCAAGTCGCACAAACCGGAAACTGTCGGCTACCCATTAAAATGACCTCTTTTCGAAGAAGGTGTTTTTAGGAGTAAAGAAAATGC
This sequence comes from Caenorhabditis sp. 38 MB-2015, assembly GCA_900536415.3. Taxonomy (NCBI): domain Eukaryota; kingdom Metazoa; phylum Nematoda; class Chromadorea; order Rhabditida; family Rhabditidae; genus Caenorhabditis; species Caenorhabditis quiockensis. Next base: position 161,471 of record LR551129.1, read on the forward strand.
ACTCTATTGAGGGTGGTTTCGCAACAAACCATTGTATTTTCTTACAATATTTGGGCTGACTATCTATAACCCCCAACTCACATATGTTTTTCCAACCCGATCTCCTGGATCAATCTTCCGATGTATCGAGGCCAACCACGCACTCGAGTTATCATCTTGAGCAATCAGATCTCTATCGATTTGATGTACCAGTGTGATTGGAATATGGGATGTCATGTTCGTTTTCTCCACAGGGAAGAGAAAATTACTACTAGCCACCATGAAGTTGGCAATGGAGATGAGGATGCAACCAGCGCCAATCCATCGAGCACGGTTTCCCTGGAAAGAATGTGGATGAATATAGATAGGATACGAATTTAAAAGTTGTTCTTCATTCCCCAAAGGGATGTTATACAGAAACCTTTATTAAAAAATTAAAATTTGGAACTTTTTGGTGGAAAAAGTTCTCTTCAATTTTAGAACAAGTACTTTTAGCCGAGTACATTTTGTGATATCATGTACTGGTTTATCTACCTAGGCGGATCTTATTTGTTACCTATAGATAACATCTAGGTCTCTCTCGGAGCATGTTACGATTCATGTATATAAAAAGTGTGATCCTCTAAAGTTGACGAAGAAGTTTTTGAAATCTTAGGCCCAAACCACTGGTTTAAAAGAAAATGAAAAAAAAACCTCTAATCGGACCCGATTCTAAAAAAGTTTTATTATCTACAAATTTAAATCTCTTGTTCTAGTGAGCAAAAATGCTCTAATACCTCTAGCTCTACTTCAAATAGATATTAATTTTTTTCAAAAATCAGAAGAACCTGTTTTTCACCTGCAAAATCTGTGACGTCTTTTCTACTCACCTTTCCACCAAAATAACTGGTAAAAATGACCACCGGAATATAAGCAAAATCACCAGCCGACACCATTGTTCCACTAAGCCTTGATGGAATTTGAAATTGTTTTTCGATAAAAACCACCGCGCTGAAAATAATCTTATTCTTCTTCTTTTTTTTTTAAAGAATATCGGGATTTTGCTCACCTTGTCATGTAGAACCCGCCAATCGACTCCAAAAAGTACACCAATCCAAAAACCATAAAAAACCATGTTATCTTCGATATAGTCATTGTTTTTCCATCCAATCAATCCATTCAAAAACAGGAAAAAACAAAAAATGTCTTTTTTTTTTGGTAGAAGAAGGGGTAGTGAATATTTGTACAATTTGTATGTCTCGCTGTCCCTAAAACAAACAAAATTGTACTCGAAGATAATAAAAAGGGCATTCGAACAACACAACGAAGATTGTTAAACAACGAGAAATATATGTCAATTTCAATTAATCAACTTGTATTGGGAGAGTCAATTTCAGTGAACAAACATTTTTTTGTAAAATTCCAAAAAAGTTCTAAATAGCACCAAACATTAGAACTGACTGACAGGTTCGTTATCAGTGTTCAAAAGAACTTGAACGTTCATACTAAACATATTCTTCTCTTTGGTACTGTCATGTCTAAAATAGGCGAGGCATAAACTGCAACCTTGGAGCTTTTGAAGCTGAAAATATGAAAGAGATCTTTGACGCCATCTAAATTAATTTTTGTTATAACAGACAGCTGAAATGAAAAGTATAATAATAGAAAAAGAAAAAGAGAAGTTCGTTTCAATTTTTTCGGCTAAAATCACACGACTAATTAGAGGGTATTTTTCGGCGTTTTTTTTTCGATAAATTTGGAAGGGTGTTTTCTGATCTTAGCTCCATTTTTTGAGCCACTCATTAACATGAAAAGTTCACGAGCTCTTGGATTCAATATTTTCTCAAAATTTGTGCACTTACAGGGTGCGACCTCCTGATAATCATTCTATAATTTTTATCCGCCTGGAATTTTTCTACTCTGGTTTTCTATTGCAAAAATAATTAAATTTTGGTATATCATACGAAATAGTGAGTGAAAATGAGAGGATTAGACAGTTGTAGACCACAACATACATATCAATGTGATAGAAATAGAAACTTGAGATGAAAAATAAAAAACAAAATAACTTTGATTCTCCATAACTTTTTTTCACAGAAAATTCTGGCCGATGAAAAATATACCATCATGATCAGGAGGTCAAGCTCTATAAAAGTGAACAAATTAAAAAAAAATAGGCTCCAAGAGCTCGTGAACCCTGATTTCAAAGCATAACTTCACAATAGTTTAGGTGGAGTTTACATCAAAGTCCATGTTATTTTATAGAGTGTGACACGCTGAAAAATATCCCGTAATCAGTTTTCTCTCAAATCTTGTCCGTGAAGGTGAATATTGAGCTCAAAATTTTTTCTAAAAAAAAACCAGTCTTAGTACATACATAAATGTTAAGGTGTTAAACCAAACACAAAGAAAAACCTTACAAAACATCCAAATTTTGTGAAGCTATATTTTTGTGAAGAGTACACAAGAAATTAAGAATCAAAAATTACATAACCAAGTGGACTACAAAATACAAATATGATGTTCTATATATTAGAAGTATTGGAAACCTGAACGTTCTATAATGTTCAAGTAATGAGAAGGTAGTTACGGGATCATTTCCAAATTATCATATAGCGTAAAAATTGTTCAGAATCATTAAAATATCTTCAAAAATTCGTCAGAAATCAGAGAATTTTCAGTATTGACCTTTTGGGTGCTCACAGAAAAAGGTCTACATCATGATAATATACATTAATGTCAAGAAAGGTCAAACCCAATGAATTTAAGGGTTTGATAGCCTAGTTCTAAACTTTGGGTCCAATTTCAGAGAACCCAAATAAAATGTTCTTATCTATGAGGTTTTATATGCCTCCACAATGCCAAACGACACACATAATTTACTGATAAAATTTGTGACTACAATTTTTACGGGTTCACGAAAAACTTTTTACCACCACTCTCATTGTCAGCAACAATTCCACGTCACCTCCCTCCCGATCGAGGAGTCGCATAACATAAAAAAAAGATGTGTCAATTGTCAAGACAAAAAAGCGTGCAAATATTTGTCTAATCTTGATCTCGTCTTACATACATCTCAGAATAACTGTACCCGAGAAAAATAGGGTATGCTAGAAGGGAGAAAATAATACATTTTTTGAGCTGATAACAAAGGGGTACTTTGATAACGGTGAGGGGGCTCAAAACACTTTTAAACAACATATACACAGAGAAAAGATAAGGCGAGAGCTCTTCAACAAAAATAATAATAATAATAATATATTACGAATATATAAACAGAAATATCAAAAAATGAAAAAAAAAAGGAAATAAAAATAATAAAACATTTTTTGTGTGTGGTCAGCTTTTTTCCCACAATATAATATACATGCATAGCAAGCACACAGGTGCATAGAAAAAAGGAGAAGAACAAGAAAACGAAAATAAGTCGATTTATATCATTTCAGAAACATATCAAATCAATTAGCAACTATTTCGCAGGGGACATTTCAAATGGCCAGTCTCTAGAAATATACATAACATACAGAATGCGCAGTAGGAGAAGATCATGAGGAGTCCGAAGAATTTGTCCATTTTCCAGCGGGAGATGGCGACGCATGCGAGGAGAACGATGAGCATACCGAAGAGAAGACCGAGAGAGCAGACGAGCCCATTTGATGTCACCGAGACTGAAAATTGACGTTGTGAAAAAAAAAAGAGCCCTGAGGTTGTGTTTTAAAGACCTAGGTGTTACATCCTTTTTGTTCATCTTCCCATAGGTTTTCAAAGTCTAAATTTGCCGCATTTTCATCGTGTTTGCACAAAAGCACACAACTTGACGTGAAAGTTCACATACAGTAGTCTGTCAATGGAGCGAACAAGCTTTTTTAATTAATTTCGAATTTTTAATAGGAGAAAGGCATTTTCCAAATAGGTAAGGCGTTGGGCCAAGTTCAGGCCGTTTTTATAAAATTGTATTTAAAAAATATTGCAATTCTATCTGTGAAGAAATAATATACTTTTTCAAATGACCTCAATATTGAAGTGCTCAAGAAATTATAAATTGTCATTATTTGTTTCCTTTTTTGGAACGAGATCCCGAGTTTTTGGAACGAGAGCCCGAGCATGGCTCGAATGGCTCTAATGTAACAGATCTTGCAAATTTTGACCAATTAATGAAGTTTTGTTCATTTTATAGATCTTGAAATGCTGAGAAGTATGATAAAACTGAATCATTTTCGGATGTTTTGACATTTTGAACAGCTTCAATATAATAACTTTGAAAATGCCACGTCTGGCCAAAATTTGAACCCGAACAGACTAATTTGAGCTGAGTTCTGACAACAATTATTCCACAAACTTTTGATCACTACTATGTGAACAGGAAAATCAGAAAAATGTTCATAATTTGAAATTTACTCATCACCACTCTCCTAAAATTTGTGATTGTGTATTACTTCCGGACAACGTTTATCTGCGTCTCTATTACTCGTAAACCGCTTATGTATGTCTTACTTATAATTTTGTGGTTTGTAACCCGATACGATTTTTAAAAAAGTAGACGTTTTAATGCAAAGTGGTCCAGTTCAAATAATAACTTCAGGATACTGTAAGTCAAAAGTTGAAATTTAAAATACTTTTATGACATTCACTTCGGCACATATTTAACGCCGAGTTCTGGAAAAAACTAAGTAAAAAACTTTTACAAGTGGATTCTCACACCCAAATGGTGTATTCCGTTGTTTGAACAATATCATTTTCGAACTAGAATATTTATGACAATCGAAAGTTGCTCCAAAATATATTGAACAGTTTTTTTCTCTAGTTTTATATAAAAAAATTTCGAAATAGTAAATAAAATCTCTTGAACATTTGAAAAAGGCAGCAAGTCCGTAACTGTAGCCATGGAATCAACTCTTGATTTCTAGCTCGAATACTTAATGACCTTTTTCTAGCTCATAATTTGATGAAATAGACCTGACTCCAAAACTTCACCTCACATAGTGTTTTCTCTTTAAATTCTTCAGGCTCGCTTTTACGGTCTATCTTATTCATGTAGAACATTGGTAATGATGTTTTACCGCTCTTTTGATATCCAGTTTTGTAGTCATTTTATTGATAATGATGAAATCATTTACAGTCTTTAAAGAATTTATCAAAATCAAACACACACAATGTTTTATCAGAAAAAAAAACGAGTTTCGAAATAGTTCTTTCACACTGTTCTTATATCATTTTTAGTCACAGGCCATGAAAAATTCACTAAAAGTCTCATAACTGGTTTAGAAGCTGTGTTCTGTGACAGAACGAAAAGAACTGGGACCGTTATTATTGGTGTATAACCCATTCATTTCCGCTACACCCTGATTCGCACAGAGCACAAAGTCACAAACCACGAAAACTGATAAGAATGACAATAACAACATAAATATAAGCCGACTTACTATTCTCAACGTCGCCTTTGAAAACTCCTATAATGAAGTGAATAAGCCACGGGATTGGCAAACCGACACAAACATCGAATAAATTACTACCAATGGAGGATGAGACGGCCATGTCGCCCAAACCTTTTCGGGCAACGATTACACTGAAAATGATATTTTGAGAATTGATTAACTTTCAATAAACTTTTGTGTATGTACCCTGATCGCGATCCTGCATGCAAATTTTCCCAAAGAATCCTCATTGTCAGTAAAAAGTTATGAGCTTTCATTTTCACTATTCAAATTGCATTGCGGATTTCTCATTTTTAGCTCTTGCTTCATGTTTTTCTTAGAATCAACTGTTTTAGGGTTTTCGATAGTGCTGAAAACATTAGTCTTCATAACGAAATCACATTTAATATCATAACAACAAATAAAAATGTGCGTTAAACTTGTCGAAAGCGAGCAATCTTGATGACTTATAACTTTTTTTTCGGAGAAGTATGTGGGACATTTGTTGAAGATTAGGATCGTGAGCAGGAAGGTCGATTTAGTATATATACAAGTTGTCATGTTAATTCTCAGACTTTAACATGTCCCCTCTAAGACTGAAAGCAGTTCACGGTGAATCAAAAAAAATATCATGACCGCTTGGAGATGCCACACGCTGACGCGCAAATGCACACTTTATTTGAAAACACAGTCTAATCTTTTTGTGTTGTCTGACGCCAAAACACGCTGCAGGTGTATATGAGTGTACTGTGAAGTACAGTGACAGCGCTAGAAAATCAACCAACTTTTCCTTGCCGATTGATTTATCTTGTTCCCGTTTTTTTTTGAATTGCAGTGAAATCATGATTGTGCGGTAGAGCACACTTTCTGTATCCTGGCAATATATCTAATTTGTGTTTTGGATGTTCACTTTATATTCGTTTTTTGCAAGGGCCAGACATACAAAACAACCCCCTCCATAGTTAAATAAGTTGTGGTTCACTTTGTTCCAATTTAAGTGACTTGCCTGGTGATCAAGTCGGGTATACTCGTCCCTGCCGCTAAAATCGTCAACCCCATGATCTCTGTTGGTATACCAAATGTTTCTCCAATTGTATTCGCCCACCAAACCATTAGATATGAATACGCCGCGATCCATAAAATCGACCCAACAAATGTGATAGCAAAAAATTTACGCAGATTCTGCTTGCGCACATCCGGGAGGGTAAACGCAAGAGGGAATGTAATCGGTGCCAGGAATATATATAAAAGTCGCTTGTGATTTGACTCAGGCCAAGAGAGATCCAAAGGCTGCTCAGCGTTGGAAGATGACATTGAGAGCTGGAAACAGAGATAGTTTCAATGAGGATAAAGAGTTAGGTGGAGCCTCACATTGTCTAGGGTGATTGGTGGGACATGAGCGGCTGAAGGGACTTCAAGATGGTTTGGTCTTTCCACAGGTGTTAGGTAGGTCCCATTCTTCTTCTCATTATTGTTATTGTTAGCGAATTCCACTATACCAGTCACTGTTGTTATATTATCTGGAATTTTTTAAGGATATAGAGTGTAGTATAATCTGTCAGACATTGATAAAACGAGCTGTCAATTTCGTTCTTGATTTTTTGATAGTCAGCGATCAATGTACACTTTCCTTTGACTCACTCTGTTTCATGAACATTTCATCGGGGTCATCTGATCTTGGCCTCACGATTATTGTCCGACCGTTGGCTTTGATCTCCTCTTCTGATGTGGACGTCGAACTTGCTGAACTGGCAATACTCTCTTCTTCCTCACCATCATCACCAATCACTAATTGCGCGATGCTCTTGCGCACCTCTTGCCCACCATGAATCATGGGGTAACTTCGGCGAGGTCCTGCCGCGCCCATGGCTTCGGCACTTCGTGGTGTGTGGCCAGCTGTGCTGCCCACTGATGCTTCGATGTTTGATTGTTGTCTTCCCATGCCGAATTTATTGAAGAGAAATAGCTTCACCGATGATTCGAGGTCGGCGTTGTATTTCATAAAAATACCATACGCAATATAGATCGCAAACATGATTAGCGCCTGCAATAATATGTTGGTAAACAAACACACAATGCACATGTGGGGGTATAGCTCAGGGGTAGAGCGCTCGCTTTGCATGCGAGAAGTCTGGGGTTCGATTCCCCATACCTCCAACAAACCTTTTTATTTTATTTTTTTTTAATATTAGCTCACCTCATACCACTCGATTTCCTCATCACCAAAAAAGATTAGCAACAAGAATAGCGAGAGGGTGTAGAAAGACATGTCACGAAACAATGGCCACCATGTGAGATGAAGCACTTGTCGAGAGAATAATGTGCAGAAAGCGAGAACGCATAGAATGTTGAAGGTGGCTGAGCCGACGATGGTGCCAACACCGACGTTATCTTGGGCGATGAAGACGCCGAAAAGGGAGGTGAAAAATTCGGGAGCCGAACCACCGGCAGCCATGAATGTTGCACCAGCAACATCGTCGGATATTGTGAGCTGAAAACAAAAAACATTCAATGATTCGTATTAGGAGAAGATTCAGGCCACAGAGAGTCATGCATTTGAGATCAAAATTATTTCTAAAGTTGGCACAAAACGTTCTGAATCTAATTAAAGTTTTACCCCAAACAAGCTCATTATTATTTTTAAACCGGGGCCAACATGATCGCCCAGTCAATCTTTGAACGGTCCCTCAATCGGGCTCAAAGGACTCTTCGAATCAGGTTCAGTATGGTCCTCGAATTGGAGTCAAGATGATTTACAAATTAAGTTTCATAATGGGGCTGAGGATGGTCCTTAAATCTGAGTTTAAGTTATTTGAAATGTTGCCCAAAACAGTCCTAACTTGGCTTCAAATCAACTCTAGGCTGGGACCTAGATTAGTCTCTCAATAAGTTTCAAGATTATTGCTTGATCCGTCTCAAAACGGTGCCTGGAACTGTTTCACAAAGGTCCTCAAATCCGCCTCAGAACGATTTTTGAATCTAGCCCAATTAGGTCTCCGTACCTGGAAAACCGGTCTCCTTTTAAATGAGCATTTTAGCGCTGAACTTAAGGACACTTTTAGGTAAATCACTGTCCAAACTCACAACTTCAGTAATAACTGAAAGTGATGGCACGAAAAACTCGTCACAAACCACTGCCAACGCCACAAACATATATATCAACAGCCCAATATGTATCACAACACCTCCTCGACGCTTCGATTCCATCGACAAAAAATCGGCAGGAAATTGTGATGAGTTTGAAGAACTTCCTAAATTATTCACAAGGTTCAACTTGTCACGTACATATGTAGTAGTGGAATTTATAATTCATTTTTTTGGAGGAAAAAAGTGCACTTACCTGGTTGAATTCTTGGCTTACAATCGTCGAATTCATAGGCTGATCGGCGAACTCGTGCAGATTTATGTGATTGTAGCAAGGTTGCATCAACATCGGCGAAATAGGGAGCAAAGATTAGGAGAGCGCTGAAAACGAGCGCGAAAATGAGAACGGCGGTTTGTCGCCTCAACATCCGGTCGGAGGACGATAACAAACGAGGTGTTCGTCGAATCATAATCATCTCAGCTCGGAGTCATTATACACCGGAAGACATCGAGATATCTGCTGCAAAAACTAACTGAACTATATCACTATGTGTGTTTTTCGAAATGTTTTGTTGTCTTTGATGAAAGTGGGATGTTTCCGGTGAGATATATTAAATTACAAGAGTGGGCGAAGAGATTAAGTCAGAGACCCCTGAGAAGGAATGATCACCAATGTTCAACCCAGATTTCGATGACATTTTGCATAAATGTAGTATCCAGTGAGGTTATTTACCAGTTACTGGGAATTTGTGAGTAACTTTTTATTTTTCGAGTTATCGGGGACTATCGATTTTTCGGGTAAAAAAATTGGCTCAACTTTGAAAATTCATATCTCGGTCAATTTTTGAGTAAAAAAGTTGGTTAAATAAACATTTTGATCCTTGAATATCGTACTTTCTGAGAAAAAATAACAGAGATTGTGAAAAATTTTCTAACCTCTGAAAAATTAAAGAAATCAAACATTTTGAAAATTTTGATGACAGGTTCGGCATGATCTGATTATGGGGCGTCATCGGGGTCTAGTCATTCTTTTTCTACGTCAAAAATAAGGTATATACACATAATCAAAAATAAGGGGAACCGATATTTGAAGAGAGATAAAAATCGATTTTGCAGTTTTTCAGTGATTTTTCGTCACAAGTTTTCGTAATTTTTCAATTTTTTTCTGGCACATTTTTTGAAGCTAACTGAGGGTGTAAACCAGGGATGTCGTTTTCGGGCCCAGCGGGCTTTCTCTCATTTTTTTTTGAAAGTAAAAAAATAATTTGTTTTTGTTTTTGATATTACCATGAGTATCAGAAAAGATAGTTTTTGACCTGTTCTTTCATATCCAAGCTTCAAAAAAGTGAATTTTTAAGTCAGAAACGAGATAATAACAAAACGGGCCCGGGTTTGGGCCGGCCCAAAAGCCCAAAACGACATCCCTGGTGTAAACGGACTTTGGAATAAGATCTATTTCAAAAATCAGAACTCAGAAATCTGCAAATTGAGCTCAAAGATTTTTCTTTTTGATTTTGAATTTTTTCAGGTGAGTGAAAGTACTGAGCGGCAAAAAATCCCTGGAAACGTAAAAAACCTTTCCTGAACCCTTAAGAAAATAAGCTTCAAAAATTAGACAAAAAAGATGTAACAAAACTTCGCAAAATCATAATTTTCACTTTCATTTTCAACATTTTTGAAAAAATTAAAAAATAATTTTCTGCTTTTTCCAATGAAGTTAGTTTAGTGTTTTTTTTTCGAATTTTAATTAGTTTTTATGTGTAGAAAAAAATCACACTAACGTTTGTTGAAACTTCTTTTTTTTACTGGTCAAATCTCAATTTTCAGCTTTACGATTTGAAGCCAGAAATAATATTTTGAGACCGATATTATTGGTATTCAACTGGCAGTTTCTGAAAAAAAAACCAGCTCACCTGTTATTGAAAACTGGACCCTGATGACATTTTTAGTAAACTATGAGAAGCTGGACCAACTTTCAAACCCTGAGTCTTCCTCAAGAACACTTTTTAGCTTTTTGGTGCATTTCAAAAATTTTAGAGAACTGGATTTTGTTTCCATTCCTTTTCAAAGAATTTCAGACCGAACTTCATCTCAACTGCAGTGCGATATTAACTGGAAGCTGGGATTTTTATTTTCGATTTCCGTGAGAAACAGCAATTTTTTCAAATTTTCCTACGATTTTTTTTCGAAAAATGTCGCGCTCAGCAATGACACATTTTTCATATGACAAACAAATAAATGATATAATTTTGTATTCGAATACTTGATATTTCTATGATTATTCGAAGAACCCACAAAAACGCTTCACAAAAATCAGGCCCAAAAGTTTCAACAAAACAAAGATCAATATAGTTGGCTCAGGCTCCTGGCCATATAAAGAAATGAGCAAAAAGAGAAGAAGGCGATAAAAAGTTGTTCATGACACGATTGATATGATATGATATGAATATTGCATGGCACGCTTCTTGCCTCCTCTTCTCACCGGAAGATGTCTCAGAATATTCTTCTCTCTTCTTTTTTTTTGGGATGGATAAGAAATTTTTCGCTTGCTCGCTCGCTCGCTCGACACAGGAAGTCGTGAGAATTATCTTTTTCGTTGAGAAATAATATTTAATGAGCTTAGTCATTGAATTGAGCTTGATCGGTGGGTTATGATGGGGACATGGATTATTGGGGTTCGGAGTTTGGTAGAATAATTTTAGTGAGACTAGGCCAAAGAATGTTATTCATTTTTTTTTTCGTAAAATGAATTCTCAGTGGTTGAAAAAACGCTCACGTAAAAATAGCATTAACTGATGAACCAGATTTGTTTCAAAGGTGAATTTCAGATGAGTGAAACTTAACAGAACCCTGAAAAACATAGTATTCTGAAGAAGGTTGAGAAACAATTGTCATAACTTGGCTCAAAATGGTTTTTTTGGCTTCTTATTTTTCTCAGTTACTTCCGAAGTTATGAAAAAGACGTTCTAGTTCTCCTAAAACGGTTTTTGTTAATTCGGTAATCGGTAACAGTTAAATTTGTACGCCTTTTGGTGAATTTTGAAACAGATTCATCAATTTTAAATTGAGTTACATATAACTTTTAAAAATTTCACCTTGTTTACAGGAGAAAAAATTGTGCACGATGTGGGACCGAATTATGACCATTTTCCTAACCAAAATTTAATCACTAGAGCTATGAATTTGCTTTGCTCTGAATCTCTAAAAAATATCCTTTTATCAATTTTTTGCTCATTTTCTATATGAAACTCAAAGTCGAGCTACATAATTTATAAATTTTTTAAAGTCAATTTTTGGTCCATTATCAACAGCTGCACACAATGCAGAAGTTATTAGACATTCAGGAAAATCGTGAACACCGGTCTAAAAATTTTGAAAACCAACTTTATTGATTCAACTTATTTCTAGATGTTGACTGCCAGACAGACCTGACAAAAATTAGAAGAAAAGAATCGATTGCAACCACCTTTTTGACCAGCACTGTATTTTTTTCAGATTTTGCAAAACAGGTCACCTCAAATTAAAATCTTTGTTCTATAACTTCCATTCTCTTCTCTCTATTCACCTGACTCATCTTGTTGACAACAAAATCTTCTGTCTGTCTAGGTGTATCCCCTTGTGTCATTACAAACTGATCATATTTTGTGCCATAATAATATTCATTCAATAGCGATAGTTAAAAATAGTATCAAAAAAAAAAAAATTTAAAAATGAAATAAATATCACCGAGACAGGAAACAATGGAACGAATGAGACAAATGAATATGTTGTGTGGGAGTAGTAACACGTTGCATGAGCATGGGTCGAAGCCCATTTTGATGTTCAAGAATATCAGAGTGAGCTATTCAGTAACATCAAAATGAGAGTGGGAGATAAAATGAGAAAACATGATACCAAAAAAATTAATAGAGGCCAGATTTATGCAAATTCTGTTGAATGATCATTGAGATGACTGAATCGAGAATTTTTTGCACTTGATCGGTATCTGTTGCACATGTCTCGTGCACAAACATATTCTTCTTTGGATTCGTTGACAAACTGGTGAATTTGGATTTGATATACTTGACGGAATCATCATAGGTTTGTGGACCACGATACTCTGGGAAAGCAGCGGTGATGTTGGAGCGCGCGATTTTTTCGAGGAATAAATCTTTTTTGTTGAGGAATAGAATGATTGAAGTGTTGTTGAACCAGCGAGAATTACAAATCGATTCGAAGAGGCGCATTGATTCAATCATTCGATTAGTTGTCTCGTCTTCGAAAAGCACTTCATCGTATTCCGAGAGGGCGGCGATGAAGATGATGGCGTTGACGTCTTCGAAACAGTGAATCCACTTCTTACGTTCAGAACGTTGACCGCCAACGTCAAATACTCTGGAAAAATCGATATTGAAATTAATGTAGGAAATTTTGACCCGAAGAGTAGTGAGATTTTCATAAATATTTTCATTAGACCAACACAGACCCAAACAATTTCAAACTAGGAGTAAGAATAAAGCCCGGTGGCCAAAAAAGACCTTATTTTTTGGGTCCAAGCTTCCCACGCAACTTCTAATCAAAAGTATCATTTTTTAGAATAAAGTTCACTGACAAAAAACCTGATCTAAACAGGCCCAACACCAGTGGTAAAATTGAAGCCCAACAGCCTAGCTTGATAGCCTGTATGAACTAGGTCGTGATTTTCTGGGTCCAGGCTTTCCAGGCTTGGGCTTTACAATTTCTGATCAAAAGTTATAAAGAACAAATAGGCCTGGTTGCTCTCAAAAGGGGCCGGCCTGTTTTGGCCCGAAAGAGCATGACACTTCATCAAGTTGTTCTCGAAACCAGTAGCCGACAATTTTGAGGTTGTGCTACCTTCTATATTTTCTCTACTGTCCCTTCTTCACGTGGAATTTCTTGGTTTATTGCTCAAATGCACATAAATCCGGTAATCAAGTTTTGGTACTGTTGGTAATTGCTTTTTTGTTTATTATTTTGGTGAATGCTATTTTCCAAGCCCAATAACAAAACATACTTGAAGTGAACCTTCTTGATAATAAACGCCACTTCCACAATTCCCGTCGTCTTAATTCTGGTCAACAGCACATCCGTGTCAGTTGGTGTGTAATCATCTTTAGCAATGCGACTCACATTATCGAAAAAGCTGGAAATTTTCCGGATTTTCAGAGCTATATGATGTATCTTCACTTACAATCGACTATTCTCATGAAGATGCAATTCCAATCTCTTCGTCTCATAGAGATTCTTAACAGCGTCATCGTTCCATAAATTTATCAACGCATTTTTCAAGTCCTCGTTGATGCCCGCTTGCTCTTTTCCCACTTTGATTATGTCTGCCACCACTTTTGCGTCACTCTGAAAATCAAGGAAAAAGTCAGATCCAATGGGTCCTGCTCACCTCTCTTGCATGATCATCAAACATCACATTATATTTGGCCATTGCTTTGAGAAGTGCATTCATTGCGCTGATTGTATTATCGTAAACAATCCGTTTTTGCTGCTCAATCTCATCATGTGTATATTTGTTGTTGTGCAAGATTCGCATTTGTTTCAGAATCGTCGATTTACCACATTCACCAGCTCCTGCAAAGTGATCTCGTGGATTGAATCTTTGATTTTCTGGTTTGTATTTGGTGTTGGCTAGAGTCTGGATGACTTGTTGATTTTTAATCATAATATTTGTCGTATACAAAACTGGTATTCATAGAATCATTGGAAAAGTGCCAAATCGAAGGCGTGAATGATTCATAGGGCCATGTTCCTTTAAATCCCTTGTATTCAGGGTGGTAAGTTACAGAAATCACCTGTTTGAGATCAGATGTTTTTGGTTTCCAGAAAAGACATTAAAAATCACGGAGAAATGACTAAAAACAAGAGAATTGACCGATAGACGCGATTTTGCAGCTCAAAATGGTGTACCCAAAATTGATGATATGTATACAGGGTGAACCCAGAATTGACAGCATACAAGGCGTCCAATAAATGATGATATGTATACAGGGTGTATTCAAAAATGATTATGTACAGGGTGTACCCAAAATCAATTATGTACAGGGGTATGATATACAGGGTGTACTCAAAATCAACAATGTATATAGAATGTATATAAAATTGGTTATGTACATGGTTCACCCAAACTTGATGGTATACAGGGTTTATGTACAGAGTTTACTCAAAATCAATAACGTATACAGGGTGTATCCAAAATTGAAAATATACAGGGCGTATCACAAATCGTTGTTATACAGGGTCTACCCAAAATCAAGGAAAATACAAGGTGTATCCAAAATTGATGATGTGTAGGGTATACCTAAAATCAGTAATGTGCACAGGGTGCACCAAACATTTATGATATGTGTACAGGGTGTACCCAAAATCAATAATGTATACAGGGTGTACCCAAAATCGAGGATATACAATATGTACCGAATCAATATTAGGTATACCTCAGTGAGCATAAGTTAATAGCTTCGTATCTTCGAATTCTCAAGGGCTCTTTCACTTACTTGTTCACCCCCGGCCATTAAAATCAATAACATACAGGTGTGTAGAAAATTAATGAGATACAGGGTGTCCCACTTCCCCTCTAACTGAAATTCAAGCACTAGAGATTGAGTTTTTTGAAATTGAAAAACGGTATTCCAAGTTTTGAAGTTTATATCTTGATTCCGACATTGTTTACCCCCTGCCTCCCAAAAATCGATAAAATACAGGGTGTCTCACTTTCTGACTCTACACTTTAATGTTGTAATTTGAGCGCTCGGTATAGACTTCCAAAATAGAGCAAAATGAAGATCATCGCTAAAAGATTTCTTGATCTCACTGAAACTCTCAAAATTAAAATTTTCAAGTGAAATGTTCATATGATATCATGATTTTCTTTTCTGTTTCAGGTCTAGAAGAGGAACTCAACATGTATAATGATGTATATATATTTCAGCTGCAGTTTTCTCAAGTTCACTCAAATAGAAAGAAAGAAAAAAGGTTGGGGAGCCATGATGCTAATTATAGGGCTCACTGAGCAAAGAGAGATCAGACTCAACAAGTAGTAGTTCCTGGTTGACTTACCTAACAATAGCAACTTGACAGTTCTCTCCTCAGCTGATTGTTTCTCTTTCAATTCTTTGTCGATTTGTCGACTCTTTGTCGTGTTCACCTTTTCCTCTTCACTTTGGCACAAACCCATCTGCAACAAAAACATAATAACAAAAAATAGCGAAAGAAAATGAATGAAAATGAGCTTTGATTCGTTTTGGGTCCTAAATTAAAGAAGTCGTCGTCGTCGAAATTCGAGTTTTTTTTGTTTTAATGAAACCGGCTTTCCGGATATTGGAAATTCGAGATAATGACGATGATTCATTGTTTATTACGTGGAAGGGAGGCAAAGAAATGTGGAGAATAACAACAGAAAAAAATCACATGTCACATAAAAGTGGCAGGTCAAACATCAGCAGAAACTCCCGATCAATATTTGAATGAAAAAAACGTGAGAAAAAAGTCTGAAAATGGCAGGTTTCGCTAATTATACCTTGTTTATTCGAGTGAAAAAAGAGAGAGAATTTGATAACTAGACACCTGACTGACTAACTCGCAAAAAAAGAGGAGGGGGGTACTGGCAGAATCATCTAGGGTACGGGCAGAATACGATTAACTTATGTGTATATATATATATCCTATATTTGAATTCCGAGAAAAAATTTTTGAGGCTGCATAGGAAATGGGGTTTTTAATTAGTACACAAAAAAAAGTAGATTTGGTTTTTTCGATTTGACTGACTTCTCTAGGGTCTAGGATTGTTTTTTTATGCCACAAAAACTAGTATGCTCTATGGGTCTCGAAACGATGAGGCAATTCTTATTATGCACCTTTTATTACGACTCTAATTTTGGATAAAACATCTATATACACCTGTAAAGGTATTAATGAACTTGAGTTCAAAAAACAAATCTCTATTTTTTGCATTTTACTTCTTTTTGGACTATTAAAACGTGGGAAAATTGACTGGAAAAAGTTGTGAAAATATTATAGCACAAAAACTACATGTACTTTGAGGAAAACGTATTCGAATGATTCTATAAAGCTCAATTTTTAAGCTTGTAGATTTTCAGGAAATGTTTTGTGAGCCTATTTCAGGTCAGGTTAAAATTTATCATTCATAAGACGACAAGGAACTATGGAAGAATTTTCAACCAAAAATTATAAACATTTTGAAACATCAGATTTTTCAACAAATTTCTTGAAAAAAAATTACAATAAGTGTTCAAAGAGGGATTTTTATTGTGAAACGTCATGTGCCAAATTGGTGAAAATTATCCGGTAGTTACTTGGTTCGAGCTAGAACCACTTTTTTTTCAATTCTTCAATCAATTTTTAACTTCAAAGGGGTTTTCTTCATTTAAAAAAAATAAGTGTGAATACCCTTGTGCGATAGAGCACACTTTCTTTACTCTGGCACAATGTCAATTTTGTTTTTTTTCATCTCTAATTTTGCTCAAAGCAACGCTAAATTAGTACATATTTTTAACGGACCAGACAAAAAAAAAGGAAGCAGAACGAATTGACAAAAATAAAAATATTACAGCTCAGCTAGAACTAATTTGGTGAACATCTAGGGAATCAGTGGCTACTATAGTAACCTATTAATTCAACAAAATACCTTGTCAAAACAATAAAAGAGCGTGTTAGTTTCTTTCTGGTTTCCTCCTAGCCTCAGGTGATGTTCACATCACGGTATCACTCACATTTTCACAGGTGAAATTAGCACAACTTACGCTAATGATCACTTTTCAATAATCAGTAGGAAAGGAAAAGGAAGTTACAGTACACTTTGTTTTTTTTTCAATTATGAAAAGCACTTGTCTGTAGTCAAAATAAAGAATACATCAACCAAAAGTATCCAAAACAAAAAAAAACCTCATCAACGTCACCGAAACTACACACTAGTACAGTAGTCCGTCATTTGTTTTGAATACAATATATGAATGTATAAATGTATCCTCATTTTTGTCGTCATCCGAGAAACAAAAACAGGAACTACGGTATCATATATATATATATACATATTATGAACACGGAATGGCTAGAACAAAAAATTGAGGGAGGGCGAGAGGTAAGTTAACAATTTGCGAATGAGTCGAATCGAACAAGAGTGTTGCTATGAGCAACACAACAATCAAGTATTAAAATCGAAAATGAGAAGGAGAGAAAAAAGAGGTGGAAAACAAAAAAAAACACCCTATACCTCACGCATACACACACTACGAGTTTCGGGTTAAAATGAATTTGTGAAAGGAAGTTAAGGGGAGGTGAATGGATTAAGTGAGCATTGAACGGAGATTTATGTATAAAAAAGGAGTTAAGGATTAACATAAAAAATTAGGATTATAGAGTACAATGATAATAATAGTTATGGTATAGGGCAAGGCAGATTTGGCCATGTGTTTTTGTCAATATTATCGTCAACAAGATGAACGCTCTAGTTTTCATTTAGAACATACATACTTACAAGGGAGGTTCGCGAGCTGTTACTTTCAACTTTTTCTTAAAATTTGTACACTTATGTAGCTCGGCCTCCTGATCATCATGGTATATTTTTTATCCCCCGGAAATTTTTGTGAAAAAAGTTATGATAGATCAAAGTTATTTCATGACCATTTTCGAGAGAAAAATGAGACATTTACCTTTGGAAAATGTTCACGTGAGTACAAATTAATTTATTTTGTGTTGTCCTTATTTTATAACAGTTATAAAGTGTAGTGAAAAAATGCCTAAAAATTCATACTTTTTTTCACAAAAATTTCCGGCGGATAAAAAATATACCATGATGATCAGGAGGTCAAACTACATAAGTGTACAAATTTTGAAAAAAAGTTGAAAGTAACAGCTCGCGAACCTCCCTTGTNAAGTGTAGTGAAAAAATGCCTAAAAATTCATACTTTTTTTCACAAAAATTTCCGGCGGATAAAAAATATACCATGATGATCAGGAGGTCAAACTACATAAGTGTACAAATTTTGAAAAAAAGTTGAAAGTAACAGCTCGCGAACCTCCCTTGTTAGCTAACTGAACAGTTTTTGGCTGTCAATTGTTGAAATAACCCAGGTTTTCGAACTAAATATTAAAAAAATTGAGGATGTTTCAGCCCAAGCCTGTTTACCCGTATTAAAACGTGAAATTTGTTTTCAAAAAAGTTCAATAGGATTCTCATTATGTTTTTATGGATATTTAATGCGCCCAGGTATACTATACGTTTCAGGTTTTTATTTAATTGATAGTTTCCAGAGTTCTATTGTTTCGACGGCTTTCACTTTATCTGTAAGACAGGTTCCATTGAAGATTTTTGAAAAAGAAACACGAGCGAATTGAGCACGTCAACCCGTTTACACGCCTATCTCATTCCACAAATACATGATCACAAAAAAACTGAAACTACAATAACCAGATGACATATCTTTGCAGATGCGTAATAGTTTTTCAGACACTTGATGAGCCATTTGGGAGATGGGTAGCTAGTGAATTACGTAGTCAATGAATGATTTCATACATATTAGCTGTAATGTATTGAAGTTGGAGAATTTTAGTTTTGTTTTTGAAGAAAAAAAATCTGGCCCAATAAAACTGGACTCAAAATTTGACTGACGAGGGAAGTTCACTTCAAAGCATGAAGTTAGAGTCAAGATTCAGTTAAATGTGAGCAAAAAAACTGAATTACTTTGGCTCGGCAACAGTTCCAGGTCAAATTTTGAAGTTTTTAAAACTTACAAAATACTTGTTTATTAAAGATCAACCAGGAACTGCAATTTTGGACTTGATCTTACCTACTTACAAGGGAGATGAAACTAGGTATCAACGGACTTCGGGATGAGACCTATGTCATTCGATACAGTTTTTTATGCTGATTAACATCCCGCTTCTAACTTTTGCAAAGCTCCGCGTGGAAAGGTGAAAATCAATATTTTCTGTTTTTTACGATAACCTACATGTATCAATAACAATGCTTAAAATGAAAAAATCACAAATAAGTTTATTGGATCTTGTGTGATTTTTTATTCTCTATATATTTGGTATGGTTTAGTTTCGAAAAAATGCGAAACAAGCTCAATCTACTGGAAAGAATGAATATTCTAAAATTTCTCGAAATTTTCAATGTTTTCACGCAAAATTAGAGTCATTTTTATGATTTTCACGTTTTTGTTGACATATTTTTTTGCATTAAAAAAAAAATTATTTTTCTAGCGTTTCAGCCGAATTTTCGTGGGAAATCAATGTTCCCAGCGTTCTTTTCATGCCAAGGAACCCTGTAGTACTCTCATTCTATTGAAAACATATAATTTCGAAGAAATATTTTAAGTTTTCAGAGCAAACTTTGAGCTCAATTTTCAGCTTTCCGCGCGGAGCTTTGCAAAAGTTAGAAATGGGATGTTGATCAGAATGAGAAACTCTATCGAATGACATATGTCTCATTCCGAAGTCCGTTAATACCTATTTGCATCTCCCTTGTTAGTAACTAGAAACGGTTATTTTCAAAACGGACGAATCTTTGAATGACACAAATAAAATAAAAAATAATGGTTTAACATTTTACTCGTCTGAAAATGTAGGCATCTAATATCAAGCTTGGAACCAGAAGATCAAATTCATAATTTTTTGAGTTCGAGTAGTTTTTTGAGTTCGATTTTTTGAGTTCGAATAAAGTATATATATTCAGAAAATATTATATATATCGAAATAAAAAGGAACAAGAAAAAACTTCGAGCATGATCGTTTGAGCTCGAAATCCTCTGTCGTCAAAAAAAAACGGAACGAAACAAAAGATAAGATTAGAAAGTCACGTCACTATTTAATTCATGCTGCTTTGTTTTCCATTCGGAACTCGGGAGAATTTCTCCAATTTCTCAAACAGCTGATTAATTTGGTTTTTTTTTCTTTCTCGTGATCAGGGAAAAAATCATCTATTTTCGAAATTGTTTGAGCATTTTTGTCAGACAAGAAAATCAAGAATTCTCATTATTGGTTGGTGGATCAGAAGAGCACAAAGATTTCGAGCAAAGATTTTGACATCTAGACCAGTTTGAACATTGATGACAAGGGAATTTGTCAAATTCTGAGTAAATAGGTGATGTATATTAATATGACAAGAAAGGGCAGGGAGTTGCAATCAACCGCCACTGGATATTTTCAATCTTCTTTTCCATGATCAATAAATTCTGATTCAGTGATTCTTGGATCAGACTACCTGACCTGGTCCCCAAAAAAATAGTGCTGAAAATCAACTGAGATAACTCAAAACATTTTCTGAAACTGGCCTCATTTCTGATCCTGAACACGGATTTTTTCATATTCGAAAATTGTTTATTTTTAGTTGAAAATTTAGCTCAGGTCCTATTTTAGGTGCAATTCAGAAAGATTTCCAAGCAGTGATTCTGGTTAGGGGTTTTCTGATAGGTCTCTTTCAAGAGAACGTTTTGGGAAGTATGTCCTGTTCAACAACATCCATTTTCGGACCGGTTATTATCAGACCAAATCCGTACTGATTTGACCCCCTAGTTAAAAGTCGACATGGCTCGAAAGTATGTACCCTAAATTCAGATTTCGCACAATTGTTTTTGCAAAAGTCCAGTTCCTAAGGTCCACTTATAGGTCAAAAAATTAATCGGTTAAATTCGCTCCATTGAAAATAAAGTTTCTCCCATTTTTCCTCAGATAATCGATGTCAAAATCGGTTACTATGGGTTCTGAAACTACAGTAACCCATCTAATTCATCAATTTATTTCTGAATGATAAAGAATTAAAAATAATGGCATATTCTAAATTTAACCTTTTTTGATTCCCACAATTGATTTCAACCAAAAAATTCCAAAAAAGAAGAAAATGAAGATATTTTTGTGTTTGTCAAGAAGAAGAATCAAATGACATTTTGAAATTTAAGTGGTTTTTATCCCAACCAAAACTAAAATCTCTCTCATTTGCAGAAAAATCGCTATTTTGGTCAGAATGAAAAAATGTCTAACAATCAATTTTCGTAAAGTTCATGAAAATTATATATAATCAAGCATATAGGCAAGCAAATTCTCACAATTACTAAAATGGAGAGCACATCAAATTGGATTTTTTTTTTCAATTTTTTTGTTGCACATATGTACATAGATGAACCAAAAATCAGAAGAAGATAGACAATGTATGGGAAAATAGACTTGAAGTACCTACGTTGAACAAAAACTGAAATAATTCATGTAGAAGTTGGAAAAATGTTTTTTTTTTCCAACCACGAAAATTAATTATTTTTGGTTGCATTTTTCTTGAAAACATTGGGCAAAGATTATATCATAAGAATGAGACATATTTCGAAAAAGCTGAAAAAAAACTTCCAACTATTTTTTTTATCATCCAATATTCAATAAGATTAATTAGGTGCACTTTTGGTCATACATAGCATGAGTTATACTTTTTTATTTTATTTTATGGATGAAGAAGAAAAAACGAGGGGCGGTGGAATAGGGAAACTCGTTTCATGATTAAAAATATATTGCGGTTGGGCGAGAGATGCAGACAACCTGGACCTAAATTTTGAAATTGGGAGCCAAAAAATTATAGGTTTTTAGTGAGCAAAAATATTTGACACAAACTTCAACATGACTATGTATATTTATAAAAAGAGCACCCATCAGGATCTATTTTTAAAATAAAACTCTAACTCGTTTTTTTGAGCTCATTTCCTTTCAGACATTTTTTTCCCACGATATTCATAACAAATGAGTTTTAATGAACACAATAACAATGCAAAAAAACGAGTGAATGGGCGAAAAATGAGAAATCATTTTCTAGTTTAATTGATATGTGCACAAATAACTTGGGTTGAATAATTGTCGCGTGGGAGAAATTCTGGAGTTACGTAAGGCATAGGTCGTGATGTTGTGGTTTCTGCAGGGGAAATATCACGAGATTGGGTGCTCTGAAAATTCCCAAACCACATAGGATATTTCGTGGTATTGAGACAGTTGAGCACGTCAACACCAGCTCAATATGTATAATTCAAAAAACATAATATGAAAAAGTATAATTTAAATTTATGTGCATGTTCCTTTTTTTGTTGAAACGATGTTTCAGTCGTTTCAGAACACAACCAGCAGATTATTGAGAATCATAGAGATCAATGTAGACTGGGCTGAAACCAGAGGAACATATGATACCAGGAGCAATAGAAATTAGGCACATTCTCAAGTGAAATCTGGTAAATGGGTCTGTCAGCTGAGCGTGAAACTCAACCACCTGCAATCCCGCACCCAACGAGATAAATATAACAGTTTCTATATCTTGAACAGGCTTCTAGTCATCAAGAAAACCGAACTGAATTTACGATCATGTTTTCAATGACCTGAACCATCTGAAATCGGTCCACGTTCATATGTACTGTACATTATAGTTGGACATCGACTCAAATCGACTTACAAAACTTTTTGACCATTTTCACCAAAAACGTGAAAATAGTGACTTGCGGCTATGTGTATACGATGTAAAAAATCGAGAGCTTTATAATCATATAATTTTTGACAATTTTACATGACCAGTGAATGACTTATCCACATTCAGTCGATTTCGAGTCGAGTCGTTAGTCGATCGACTTCAAATCGACTGATCGTTGCTCAGTCGCTTGCAAGTCAAGTAAAAATGTCAAAAACTATATGATTAGGAAGCTCTCGCTTTTTTACATCGTATACACATAGCTGTAGGTCACGATTTTCACGTTTTTGGTGAAAATGGGCAAAAAGTTTCGTAATTCGATTTGAGTCGATGTCCAACTATACTGTACATATGTAGTATGCTCAAAAAAAAACTGCACATTAACCTATATCTATTCAAAAATCAATTATCTTTTGGTGCTTTTTTCTTCACTAATATATAATTAACTCCTAAAAACAATCATTCTGTTGGATGACGTTGACATCAGTTGTCAAGATACAGTAACCCATAGAGTCACGAAAAATGTCTAAAGTAATTTCTAAATCTATCTTTTTTCTCACAAGGTTTTTGATACTTTGTATTTTGTTTACTTGAAACCTTTCACATCATATGTATGTATATCTGGTGGAGTTTCAAAGAACCTGACGGACATTTTTTGGTTGCTGTGTAATCAGGGTTTTGCAGTTGGATCAGTTTGGTTCTAATTTGTAGAGTTATGTAATGAGATTAATAAATTTTTAAAGTTGAAACAGGTCGTAGAACGCCCTGAAGCTTTATAGGACCATCTAGTTGAAACCCTATGACATAGAAGAATTTTTTAAATTTTCTAATCCATGTCTAGGTTTCAACGAATACATGATTGTTTGATCTCGTTATTCAAAGGAACATGTTTTTGTCAATGATTGTTGATTTACGATAATTTTATTCAGTTTAAAATTAGGATCACCTGAATTCATGTATCAACTCATTCATCCTGCCGGTCGTTATTCAATCTTATAACAATATTAACCAAAATAGGTCAATTTGCTTGCGTGTCAAATTCAATTAAACCTACTTTTTAGTTGCGTAAATAAGTTTATAAAATATTAAGAATAATGGTTCTTCGATTGTGGGGTGTTCTTTTGGCTGAAAGTTGTCCTAAACTAGAAAATTTTTGATATGGGTTCCATTCTAGGCGTCATTGAGAACTGATTGTTTACAATTAGCCTGGCGGCTCAACCTTTGATGAAAGGATTGGTTTTGTATCAATAAATTAGAAATTATTTATATTTTTTTACCTCATTGCAAAAATCATTTCAGTTTGATTATGTCCAGAAAATACACTATAAACCGTTTTCCGATATTCTGAAGACATCAAACAATACACCAGAATACCAATACTCATATTAGCAAAAAATAAACAATCAACTTGTAAATAAGTATAACCATCCAATGCTTCGAAATCTTCCGGATTATATAAACCAAGTGAATATAAAATGAATAATGGTAATTGAGCAAGGGAGTAGAAAAACAGGAAAAGGACAAGTGCTCTAGCAGCTGATTTGGATTGAGAAGAAGAGGTTCGAGAATTGATTTCGATGATGACTATTGAGCAAAATAAAATGAGGAGTGAGCAAGGGAGGACCTCCCCAAAAAAAGCGGCGATTGAGAAAAATATACGAACCACACATTGATTCGCCTCATTTATTGTACTGTAGAAGTTGTCATCACATCTGGAAAAAATGAAGCTAATCTGGAAACAGAATCTCCTATTGATTATCTTTCTCAATAGGTGAAAACTTGTCGGGTCTTCGTCTTCAGAATCTTATTCTACAGATCCAACT
The DNA here is from genome assembly GCA_900536415.3 of Caenorhabditis sp. 38 MB-2015. Lineage (NCBI taxonomy): Eukaryota > Metazoa > Nematoda > Chromadorea > Rhabditida > Rhabditidae > Caenorhabditis > Caenorhabditis quiockensis. Next base: position 186,211 of record LR551129.1, read on the forward strand.
TCTACAAGAATGACATTCATCTTTAGCTTACCTTCGGTCACCTTCTATTTCAATAACTTTGCTTACATAAAATCTTGCAAAATGATTAATACCAAAAATTGAAAAAACAATGATTGTAAAAATTTGGAACCCTCGCTGAACATTTTCCAGTTTCCTAAAATGTACAACAAAAAATCTTCCCTGCTGCGTTTAATCAACTTACAAGCCATGTCGTACTTTCAAAACCATAACTGCTTGATGAAAAATAATATAAATTACAGACCACAGAATTATTTGATTCAGGTAACCAAAGATCAACAAGTGACAGAGCTAGAAATCGAATCCTTGTTAGGAAATACATATGTGAGATCTTACCGTGCCGATTTGATTGGAGTACGTCGAGTCTTGAGTGCTTTAAAAAAAGTTATTTTTAAAGATGTATACCGGGCTCATAACTTACCATGTTGTCAAAAATACATAATATCCATGACCATACTTTAGGACCCCCGAGAAACCCATCAAACATCCACATATTGCGATTGTGATCATCTCTTTAGAAACACTCAAACTCCGCATGTTCTTCCGAGTCAAAATAAATAAATGAAAAATATTGAAGATAAAAAATACGAAAACTGTGAATATCAACGAAAAATTAGCAATAGAACTTGTTAAATAAGCGAATTTAACAAAGAAATTATCAATATTCGATCCTTTGATAAAAATTTCATTAACCGGTGTCGAACAATTCGAGAACATTGATCAGTTGTATTTCAAAATAAGAATGTTATTGCCTTCTTGGTTGTTTTTTGGTTATTCGATTTATGTTTGATTAATGTTTTGGTATAATAAGTGGTTAGACATAGAATGTGTTATTTCTTATTTTCTGATTGGGCAAGCAATTTTCGAAGAATTTGAAAAGTGCGAAGTATACAAAAGTATACAATTCCAAATAGGTTTGTGACACCAACCAAAACAACAGTCCAACATTGAAATCTTTGTGGATATTTCCGTTAATTTTTGAATAATGTAGATCAAAGGCATAGTTTGGGTCGTTTGTATTTCTGTGCCAAGTCCAGACACCCCTGACCTCACCTCAGATTTTTTAAGATCAAAGAGGTTCACCAAGTCTTTAAAAATATGCACATAGTTAGGCAGAAATTGTATTACTAGCGAAGAAGGTGCACAAAAGTTTTGTGTTACGTTTAGTTTGCTAAAAAATCAGTTTTTCAGAAAAACTTCCCCAGGTATTTTTTTACTGGATGGTGTACCCAAAATTTTTTCCATAAGAAACATGCCAGGACGTGATACAGGTTTACTTCTGGTTTACACTTTCCAGCCCAATTGGAATAGTTTTCATTTTTTCTTCATTAAAAGTCATTCTTTCACACTTCACTATAGTATATTTTATTATTCTTTAAATATATTTTATTATTCTTTAACATTCCCATGAACATTATCATAATTAACATCAAACAATCTGAAGAAAATCAATGACTTCTGAAGTTTAGCACATTGATAACCATTCGTATTCATAGTTTGTTTCGCAGCTTCTTGTGAGCACTTATATTCATTTGCCGTTAGATCAGTTTCCGACAATTTGATGCAAATTTCGTCAAGTTTTGGTTTATTAATCAGTGGCTTTAAAGCTGTGTAGAATTGTTCCATACATTGCTCCCGGCAGGCATCAGAATCCGGAGCAGCACAAGCTTTCTTGCATTGCGCAGTTTTTTTGAACACCTGAAATTTCAACATATACAAAGATAAAACAATATATAATGAATGATGACGGCCACCTAGACCTACATATTGCTTATCCGTGGAGGTCAGCTAACGAAAAGTAGATCAAATTTTGAAAAGTTTCAAAATCTCTCATTTTGACCTGCTATTTCGTCGGTTCAAACTACATATAGTTTTTTCCGTTGACTGACCTCCCCGGATAAGCAATACCTTATCAGCAACATCTTTTGTCTCTGCTGTTACTCTGTCATGCACTTTTTGTTCAAATTGATCAAGAGTTCCCCCGCCATTTTTCAAACAATTGTTGAAATTATTGAACATTGTTTGAACCCCTTTATTTGCCGTACTTGAGATTACACAATGTTTGGCGGCTGAAAATTATGGGGTTTTTTTTTCAATTTTCTATACTGGATGTAGATTTGCTTACCAGACCATGTAAGATCTTGATTTTCTGGATCTTTAAAGCCTTCTTGTTCGGTACAAATCATAATTTTCAATATATCCGCTTTTGTTAGAAGTGTCACACCAATATCAGTCACTATTCTACCAGCAATATCATCTCTAGTAGAACCAAGAACATTTGTGAATAAAAGTATTGTAGTCAAAATTATGATTTTCATTGTTGGTTTTGTTTTTCTCTATACATTGTTTTATACCCTCTTTAAACCTTGTTTTGACCGTTTTTCAATGGTTGATAAGATTGATTTCACGTCACCCGAAAACACGTGAAACAAAATCAAAACAAAAAAAAATTGAGACGCGTCACCTTGTCGAACATTGACGTGTTTGTGTGTTGGCGCAAACTCGGTTTTTCTTTTCTTTTTTTTTGCAAAAAAAAAAACATTTTTCCAGCTAGAAAATGGAGAAATACATGCACAATGCCATACAGACACTCTTCCCGGGTAATTGCTTCGAAGAACTTCTCATCAATTTCAACTTCTTCCATCGTAAGTCCATTTAAAACAAAATTTTTGATAATAATTGATTCATTGTAGCAACGTGTCCAAAAGCGGTGCTGAGTAGAGGTCTTGGATTTGCTATTACACTAGGATCAATTCTTCTTTTCGTCCCCCAAATTTTGAAGATTCAAGCAGCTCGAAGTGCACAAGGTATCTCGCTATTATCTCAATTGCTGGCGTTAGTTGGAAGTATCGGAACTGCCGCGTACAGCTATCGATCGGGCTTCAATTTCAGTCAATGGGGAGATTCATTGTTTGTCTCGATTCAAGTTGTAATTATTGTTCTTCAAATTTTGTTGTTTTCCGGACATCTTGTACCATCGGTCTTGTTCCTAGGAACAGTGTAAGTTTTCTTCTGAACGTTTATTTCAATTGACAAACATTTACAAATTCCAGTTCTGCAATCACTTATGGTGTAATCAGTCAACTCATTCCAATGAACGCTCTTGTCGCAGTCCAAGCAGCCGGTATTCCAATCGTCGTTGTCTCCAAAACTCTTCAATGCTACGCCAACTTCCAAGCCAAATCAACCGGTCAACTCGCCCTCGTCTCAGTTTTCCTCCAATTCGCCGGAACCGTCGCCCGAGTTTTCACAACACTTCAAGAAACTGGTGATCAATTATTATTAGTGGCCTACTCTTCAGCCGCCGTGCTCAACGGACTCATTTTCGCACAATTCTTCATGTATTGGAATAATAGTGAACAGCAAAAGAAGAAGAGGAATTAAGTTATTTATTGTTTATCAAAAATGTGATACAGATGAGTTTATATAAGTAAAATGTTTATTTTGGGAGACGTTTCGAAATTGTTATTCAGGAAATTTCACAGAGAAAAGTGAGGATTTACTCTCAAAGAAAATGGCTTCTGAGAAAAATTTCTCAAACTGTTTTGACAAAAATAATAAGCACGTTCCCAGCTGAATTGTTATTTTCCTTTCGTTACTGGAGTAACTGATTATCATTTTTCTTTAAAAAATGAATTTTTTTATACCTCAAAAGTTCTAAAAATACTTTCTTTCTTACGATTTCTGATCTTTAATGTTAATATTGAAAGGTTGTTTCCGGAATGCATCAAATTTAGTGTATATGCCTTCTGAAAGACGTATACTTTCTTTTTGTTTTGGCCAGGAATTTGTTTTTATAACTACATTATTTAATTCATTATTTTCCTTGATAAACAGCGAATCTTTATCTTTGAAAAAAATTATCTAGTTAAAAACTGAGAAAGGATTAAATAACTACATTTTTTCGGATTATAACTATGTTTCTTGGTATTCAACACTCATTTTGAGTACGAAAATGAAACAACATAATTGCCTGAGGACAATTTGCAACCCGCCCAAAATTGTGCATTTGTTTCTTTTTCGTTTAGTTTTCAACTTTCGAATCTTGTTTCAAAAAATGTGGTTTTGTGTGAACGTATGAATTTTTTTTTAAAGCTTTTCTTGAGAAGAGAACAGGAAATATCAGATTTCATACATCTTGTAAATGTACCCGAAAACACAGGGTGTATTTTTTCGCCTGCAGAGAAATGCTTATTCTACAGAAAAACCTTTGAGAATCACGATTTTTGGTGATTTTCATGCTATAATTATTGGATTTTTTGTTAATTTCAGGCTGGAATTTTTGGTTTGCAGATTTTTTTGCTCAAAACCCAAATTGTTTTTTTTGTTTACTAATCTTTCGCCATGTACCGTAACCCATTACCCATAAACATTCAAACAAATAAAGTGCATCCAGTTAACCGCTTTTTCTCAGACCTCATCAACAATTCGGTTAGGTTGGGTTGAAAAAAAGAAGAAGAACTTGAGTAGGCGATTTCTCGTCCTCGTTGTTTTTCCGCGGCTTCTCCCGTTTCCCACGAGAATTTGAATACATTTTCGCTGAAGAACTACAACAACTTTTTTATTCATTTGACTAGTGACCAACACATGTTTCTTCTATCTGTCTCATTTATTCGATGCAGCAAAATTTATATTATATTTCCTGCTTGTCAAATTGCCTACTACTGCTCCTATTGATGTGCTCGAAAAAAAAACATTTTTTTTCTTATATACTTATTTTTGTTGTTGTTATTATTGTTGTTGATTTTGGCTGTAATAACTCTTGAATAGGTGGCGAAGTTGAATTTTTTGAAAGCTCTAGTTTTATTTAGGTTTTTTTTTCAGATTTATATAACAATAACATTCTCTGTATTTCCTACTCAAAGAAAAATTTCCGAAGATCGAACCTCTGACGCAAGTATTTTGAATACAAATCTCATTTAAATACAATCGGAGATTACTAAATCTCTAATTCTATAAGATCATAACATAAATCACTTTGTTCTAGGACGGTTCCGTATAGAGATGACGTCATTTTTTTTTCAGAATCAAACGTTCAAAAGTACTAGCAAGACCCTTGGGAAATATGGACTCATTTAAAATTAGAGCAACTTCCTCTGCTCACTTTGAACTTCCCTATGTTTTCAAATAATATCAGAATATTTTGTAGCTCATTTCAGATTCAAACTTATTTTGACACTGTAAATGAGCTTGAATTTATCGTGATAAGAATCTTCTGGATTCAACTAGACTTCGCCAAATAGGGATCCAATTTTAAAACGACCTTTAATAGCTTACATTTAGGCTCGTCCATGAGGGTTATCTTGAATTTGTCCGTTTTATCAGGTCATCCAATCCATCCGTGGGCCTTCGTCGGCCCGTCAGAAGCCTTTTGACCATAGGCCTACCCAGGCCTGTTTAGGCCCGTCAACAACAGCACAGTCTTGAAGGACACCACTCACAATAACCAGTCTGTTTTTTTTTGTTGAAAATTCTTGTATCGAACTCCGGAAACGGAATTTTCCGAGTTTTGAAGTGTTTTTTTATCGCCAGGAGAAAAATAACAGATTTTGAAACTTCCGTTTCAAAATTAAGCCCGATTCAGCTAACTACAATTTCAAGCTTGATTTATTATTCAGAATACCAAATCTCCTGAAAGTGACAACTTAGAAACCCATTCATCAGATATCTGTCGGATTCAGGAGGTTCGACTCAATTTCTAGCTCTTGGAACTACTTATTTTTGGTGAAAACTCTTGAAAATCTCCATCCATACTCAACAACCCTCCCATCAAAATCTGTTGAAGTGTTATGACCTCCACCCATCATTTTTCCGTCTTCCGTCGTTGTCAACACTTCCCCCATTCTTGATGAACGCTCCTATTTTTCGCCACGATTTTCAGAGAGCAACTGTCCATCAAACCTAACATATATGTTATATTTGTGTGTGGTTTTTTTGGCGGGTGTCTGTCTATCTCAAAAAAAAATGCAATTATCTTTGTTGTTTTTCCGACGGCGGAGAATTCTTTGGGATTTTCGCGTCGTCAATGTCAAAAAATGAATGTCATCGATGAAAGTCATGGGGCGGATTAATTCGCAAAAAAAAAACGGATTAACAACATTTCCTTGCCATTTCTCGGCTCATTTTCATTGAAATCCGAGCTCACGTGTCAAATTGTAGCCAAATACTAATTAGTACAAATCATTCGAGCTTTTCGCTCTCTTTTGCGAGCCGTTGCCCTGGGTTTCAAACTTGTTTTTGGTCGCACCAGACAACTTATCTTGTTTGTTTACACTTTGTGCTGAAGATTTTGTTTGGTTCCTTTTTTGCACACAAAAAAGTAGACGTCATCAGAGATTTTGCGAGAATTCTTAATTTTTTTTCCTGATTTTTGTTGTGGGCGGATGGGTTTTGCAGACTTGTCATTTAGTACATCTGAATGACCTTCTTAAAGGGGTTGTCCAAAAAAATCAACACGTTTTTTTGTTGAGCGAGAAAGTGTGCTCTATTGTGAAGGCTTCTCGTTCCGTTTGAAATAAGTTATGCATACGCTTTACGCGAACACAATGACGACAATTTGCACACATTATTTTTGGTGAATCCAAACAACGCCTTTGAGTATTAAAATTCCTTTGAGTATTAAAATTTTTGACCAGATTCAGGGCCTGAGTTCATCAGACATTTTTGTGGTCCCATTTTTGTTTTTGGAAGACCCAGTTTAAAAAAAAAACATGGGATATTGAGTCAACTTTCTGGGCTCGTTTTTTTGTACCTAACTTTTAGAATTTATCTCAGATCATTTTCCATGTATCCGTGTTTCAAATTCTTTAAAAAAATCAGAAGTCAGCTCATTCACAGCGATAGTGAGTCATAAATGTTCGAATTGTGTTAAAATTGTGAGCATAGTACTTTTCCCTTCCGTGTTCTCTAAATGCTCTCATTTCATTTTTCAAAACATCTGTAGGGATCAGGATCAGGAAAAGAATCTGAATTTGTTAATCTGAACTTCAAAATCGCTTCTAAGAGATTATCCATTTTTTGAAATTGTCAAAGAAGAGATTTATCGAGTGTAATGACATAAAAACATTGTTCGAAAACAATAAAAACGTGACCAGTGTGATCTAGAAGCTGAGTATTTCTCAGAATCGATTTCTAAGGATCTTAGTCTAAAAAAATTTGTTTACATTTTTAGTATTTCAAAGATGGAACTGAGTTAACCAATTTTGGTCTTTTAATTTCACTAAAACGAGCTGAATGTGAAAATAAAAATAGGAAACCTGAAATCGAACTTTTGATGCTAAATTTTCTGTTTTAGGCACCTAATTATTGTCATCCAACTTCGAAATAACGAGCTTATATTATTGCAGTTTCTAAAAAAATCCTGATCACAACGATTCAAGCTCATTATCGGACCTGGTCAAATTTTTTAAAGTTTTTTTTTTAAATTTGAACTTAAAAACAATATTTTCAGAAAAATGTGACAAATGATACGAAAAACACAAGAATGATGAATATTTTATTTTTTTTAAAGTTTAATGGGACCTCATTTTCAGGTTCCACACCTCTTAGATATTTTTAGCAAAATCCTAGTAAATTTAAGATAAACTACCGTACTCTCAGGTTATAAATAGTTCTTTTCCAATTTTGATGTATTTTTTGTATCAACATTTGTGCTCTATTTTCTAGTTCTTTCAACGTTGCATAAGTCAAAAGTTAAGCTTTATGTTTGAATAATTTTTCTTCATAATAAACTCATTTTCTGCTATGATGAATAATGACAAAATTGTGTCACAAGATATAATTTTGCTAAATTGATTTTTAGACTTGTCACTTCCAGAGATCTGTTTTCAGCTCTTTGAGATTGGCTCAAAACAAAAAAAATCAAAAGTCAACGCGAACTTTCAGAAATTAATTGCCTTGTTGTTCGCCACACCCAAAACCCATTAGAGCCGCCGCCGCCTCCAGGACACATGTATGTATCTACAAATGAATGAAAACACATGCACTGATGAAATCCTAAAAACAACACAACAACCATATTTTCTCATTATGTGCATACATTTATATGTACTTTTGTCCTGTGGACGCCTCATTTTTCAGTCGTAAAACGAAAACGACCTCATTTTTTGCTCTCAAAATCTTTTATATTCTGCTTTAGATGGGGAGAACTTGATAGAGGTGTCAACAATATCTATATTTGGGTGTTGTTTTTAATGACGCGGGGTTCGTATTTTTCCGGATGTAAAAATTGAAAATGTATTCTGGAAGTTAGAATTAAATATTCAGAATATCTACAGAAGATTAACGAGTTTCAGGAACTAACAAATGTCAAGAGCTTCAATAATCTTCATATTTTGGGCTTACAATAAATCCAATTCCTAACAAGAAGAACAACTCACGTTTCAATAATCCGATAATCCAGATTTTTTTTTCTTATTTTTCAGAATTTAATTGGTATTTCTGAAAATGAACAATTCTAAGGATCTGGGAAAATTAGTTCTAGATTAATTGTCTAGGTTGGTTGTTTTCTCACAAGAAATGTGGAACTTGGATGTCTGGCTTCAATTATAGAAGGTTTCTTTTAGGATTACTGTTCTTTATATACATTGGACCTCTGAAACTAGGTCTAGTATGGAATCCCATTTTCCGTTGGAACTCTGCTCACTAAAACAGGCTTCTAATTTTTTTCCGTCACATCGAGAAAAATAGACATATTTTTTATTAATGTTTGGTCTTTAAAAGTATTACGTTCTTGTGTTCTTTTAAAGATACATCCGAAAATTGAATTTTTCGGAGAAAAATAGAGATGTATTCTTCTTTTCATAAGAAAATATTTTCGTGGTTTTTAGCTTCGCTCCGAGTTGAGTCAAATCACAATTTTTTTGAGCTCTTCTAAACATAAAAAAAAGAAAAAGAAAATGAACATTGCCCCATTCAGGAACTGAACCCATGACCTTCCCAACCGGACACAGGCAAATTGCGACCGGTCTGTATCGGCATGATTTTCAACGCTGTTTTTCCGGTCAATTTTCAAAAACGAATTTTCGTAAACGACTTGTACCCGCCCGATTTCCAATATTTTTGATGGAATTCGGTCGGTTACCGATCCGTATCAGACCGGTTTTTCACTCCTAGCCTCCGGTCGAAAACTGGTCGATAACCGAACGGATACCATCAAAAAACAGTGAAAACCGGCCGGTTACAGATTGATTACCGGTCGGGAATTGACCGGAAAAACAGCGTTGAAAACCGTTCCGATACCGACCGGTTGCAATTGTGGAGGCGAACGCGCTAACCACTGCGCATCACTGCCTCTCTAGGCGCTGCACACAATTGCTAATATAAAATCCTATTTTTGTGTCAGTTTCAGGAAGTCTAGGTAGTCTGTTTTTTTTCGCTTTAATCTTCTTGATCGTATTGTGTGTCTCTATTATTGGCTCAATTTGTGTTTTTTACCCAGACTTCATTATTCTTTTCCTATTTACATCATCCAATTTCCTGTCGCGAAACATTGGATGACATTTCCCAATTCCAGAAATATCTCCCCAAACCGAAAAAAAATCTAATATTCCATTTTCATCTTCATTTTCATTTTCATTCTCATGTTCGTTTTCAGAATTTCAATTTTTTGGTTTTGTTTTTTTTTGGGGAAAAACAAGGATTTAGGATTATTAGATTATTGAAACGTGAGAGAGTCTAGACTTTTGGTAGGATTATTTTTCATTTCGAAAACGAGGGGAAAAATTCGAATATCCGTGTTCCTTAATTCACTTTGTCTCTTGTTGTTTTTTTCTTGTCGAATTTCGATCCCCTCCCTAAAAAAACAAGTATATATACTAATGAGGTCTTTCAAAATACAACGTTTCATTCTTCCGTTTCTTTTATCAAATATTCGTTTTTTTCCAGGCGCGTGGTGTGTCAAAAAAACGCGTGAAAACGAAAAAAAGAAGAGGCAAAAGAGCACACATCAACTCGTAGCTCCGCCCTTCGAAGCAAGAATATGTTGTCAGCAGAAGAAGAAGAAGGAGAAAAACTTCTTAGTGTGGTTGTTGGTGCGGTTGAGGCGGCTAACGAAACTTCCTATTTTTCCACCAAGCACAATGTTATCACACATTTGGATGACGTTTTCTCGAATCCGATTTTAAGCTTTAATCAATCGACGTTTTTGGAGCATTATCAGTTGGAAATGGGTGGTGATGAGAGGTAGGTTTGAGAACCTTGTTTGGACAAAATTGAGTCATAAAACTAGATCCGATTGTGATACAGAGTAAAGTCCGATTAAGCCATTGATTTAGTCTCAATTTAGCTACAGGTTGAGGTTTGATTAAACTACAGATTTGAAGCTGATTGAGAGCTGAAGGCTTAGGCTTTTTGAGCTACCGAGCTACAGATTTTGACCTTATTTGAGCTACAAAAAACATACCCTATTGAGCTACATAATTAGGTCCGATTGAGTTATAGATTTAGGCAAGATCAGGCTACATAATTAAGCTCAATTAGGTTACAGATTCAGGACTGATTGAGCTGCAGGGTCTGCCCCTATTGAAATACAGAATTTGGCCCGATTGAGATAGAGATTCAGGTTCAGCTGAGCTACAAAATAAGATTTCATTTAGTTATAGATTCAATTCCAATTAGGCTACACGTTTTACAGATTCAAGCCCTATTTTACAACAAAATTGAGTCCAATTAGATTACAGCTCCAGGCCTGGTTGAGCAACAGATTCAGACCCAACTGAGTTACAAGGTTTGGCTCAATAGAGCTACAAATTTAACTCCAGTCTTGCCAAAAAATTTAAGCCCAATAAAGCTTAAAAAATCAGTTCCGATTGTGCTGCAAAACTAGACGACGACCTTTTCGAGCAACACGTTGAAAATCTATTGACACTTAATGCACTTAATTTGAACCCAAATTTTTTAAAACGTTTTTTCTCCAATTATACACTTCATTACTTTTGCTCCTGAAAAATTGAGATATTTCTAATTGAAAATTGACAAGCAACTTTTTCTACGAACTCTAGAAACAATACGCCATTTCACTCAACAAAAACAAATTTCAAACTTTTTCACATTATTTTCTGAAAACGAAGCTATGTCTAGAAAAGATAATGATCACCGCATAGAAGCGTAGGTGGCTTTTTCATTCTCTCTGAAAATCTGATCAAAAGTCTGAATCATTGTTGATCAGCTCATGCCAGATTTTTGCTTGTTTTTGCATTGTTTTTGGTTTGGCTCCTGTTGTGTTATTCGTTATTGGAATGTCGTCCCTTGGGTCCTAATTTTTCATTCAAAAAAAAAACCTGAACCTCCTATATTTTATTATTCTTTTGGAGATAGAAAAGGGTTGAAGGAAGATGGAAGGGAGCAAAATCTGTAGCTCAGTCATTGCAAAATCTAAAGCTCAGTTGGGCTTGATTGTTGCTGAATCGAACCTGAATCTGTTGCTGAGTTGGGGCTAATGGTGAAGTCTGGACAGGCCTAACCTGTAACTCAATCAGGCTTGCAATTATAGCTCAACCGGTCTTGAACCTGTAGCTGAATCGAGCCTGAAACTGTATCTGAAAATCGTCTGAATCTATAGTTTGACTAGGCTTGAATCTATAGCTTAATTAGGCCTGAATCTAGAGCTCAATCGGGTCTAACTTTTACCTCAATCTGGCTTAAATATGTAGGTCAATCAAGCCTGAATCTATAGATAAACTGGGCCTAAATCTGAAGCTCACTAGAGACTGAATCTATAACTAAATAAGGCCTGAACCTGTAGCTGAATCAGGCCTGAATTTATGTGTGAAAAGGGCCTATAACTATAGCTTAACTATTGCCAAATCGGCCTGGATTTATCGCTCTTTCAAACCTGATTGTGCAACTCACTCCGGTCTGAATCTATGGGTCAATTCGGCCTGAATCTGTACCTCATTCAAGCTTAGTTTGGCAGCACAATCAGGGTTTATTTTGTAGTTCAAACCGACTTGATTTTTTTGTTCAATTGAGGCTGATCCTGTAGCTGAATCGGGGTTGAACCCAAAAAATAACTAGGTTCGAATCTACAGCTATTTCAAGCCTGATTGTGCAGCTCAATCAGGCCTGAATCTATAACTCGATCTGGTTTGAATCTCTAGCTCAATTAGCTCGAATCTACAGATCAATCGGGCCCAAAGGCCAAATTGAGCTACAGATTCAGGCCTGAGCTTATAGCTCTTTCCAGCCTATTTCTTCAATTCGATCAAGCCTAGATCTATACCTCAATTGGAACTAAATTTTCTGAAAACATCTCCAAATATCTGGCGATAAACCTAGAGAAATTCCCTCAAAAATCAACCTGTCAAAAACACAAAAAGTAACTAATTTATTGCGTGTTGTTTTCCCCACCAAAAAAAGGACTTTTATCCGCTTTTCTATCGCGAACAAAAATCCATGAATTATAAATTTGATCTCTTAGAACTTTAAAAGATCCCTCAAAAAAAAAAATTGGATTTATTTTATTTAAAATAGAAATAGTAATAGTAACCAATCTGCTAGGCCACGCCCATCTTTTTTCAATTTCAAGTATTTTGTTTTTTACTCGTACGAGCCATTTTACTCGTAACTCCTTCAACTAACCAAGTAGCTATGAAAAAAACCAGGTATTGTCTTTTTGAAAAAAAAAACTAGCATGTTCCTTTAAACAAAAAAATAAACTCTTTGTTTCAGGACCTTCCTCCAAGATATGTACTATTTCTACATGCCATTTTGTGTTTTCGTCGGGCTCACTGGCAATACAATGGTATGGATTTTAATTAGGTATGTGTTTTATTTGCAAAAGACGAAAAGAGAGAGGAGATGGCAAAAATTTGCAACTAGCGCGGAAACTAGAAAAATTTATAATTGCTATACACATATTAGTCCCAAGATGCACATTTTGTTAAGAGAAGGAAATGCAAATAAAAAAAATTTATATGACAGATTTTGAATGGAAAGGAAGATTAGAAGATCTGGAAAGGGGTGGTAAAATCTGAATTTTAAAAATCCTAGATTTTTGTGGCGAAAATGGAAAAAGTGTATTTTGATCTTTTATTTTGGTCTATTAACTTTCAAACTGATTTTTTGAAGTTGATTGTGTACTATATATACCGGAATCATGTATGGTCTTGTGACTCGTATACCATATCATTTCTATTTCAGATCAAATCGAATGCTATCCAAACTCCCCACCAACATCTACCTTCTTTGCCTGGCCGCCGTCTCCTCATTCTTTCTTTTCTCACTTCTCGTCTTTTGGATTGAAGAGGTCGCTAATATATACTTCTATGTATGTGCATGTTCTATCGATTGGTTTCATCCACCCTTCCACCCACACCCACTTTCCCACACCCTTCCCGTGATCACACCGTGTCCTTCTCTACTGGCATGATTCTAATGATTCTTATGAGAGAAAATGATGAACATAATGATGTTATTGTTTTTCAGGACATTTTCGAGGATTCAATCTTGAGGAATTCAAATTATAGCTGCATTTTCAACACATTTCTGGCACATGTTTGCGATTTTTCGTCGGTCTGGTTGATTGTATTGGTGGGATTTGAGAGACTTGTATTGTTATACAGGAAGACGAGAATGCTGACTGTAGATAGGTGAATATTTTAAAAGGACATAATAATCTTCTTAAAGGAACATAGTCCTTCTTTTTAAAGGAACATAGTCCTTCTGCTTAAAGGAATATGGTAGCCTATTTAAAGGGATATGCTCATCTTGTCAAATGAACATGAAACCGTCTTAAAGAGTCATGGTCATCTTCTTAAAGGGACATGGTCCTTCTTTTTTAAAGTAACATGGTAGTCTTTTCAAAGTAACACGGTAGCCTGTTTGAAGGAACACGGTATCCTATTTAAAGGGACATAGTCATTTTGTTAAATGAACATAGACCCGCCTTGAAGGGACATAGTCATCTTCTTAAGGGCAGTGGTCCTTCTTTTTAAAAGAACATGGTATCCTATTTAAAGGGACATAGTCATTTTGTTAAATGAACATAGACCCGCCTTGAAGGGACATAGTCATCTTCTTAAGGGCAGTGGTCCTTCTTTTTAAAAGAACATGGTATCCTATTTAAAGGGACATAGTCATTTTGTTAAATGAACATAGACCCGCCTTGAAGGGACATAGTCATCTTCTTAAGGGCAGTGGTCCTTCTTTTTAAAAGAACATGGTATCCTATTTAAAGGGACATAGTCATTTTGTTAAATGAACATAGACCCGCCTTGAAGGGACATAGTCATCTTCTTAAGGGCAGTGGTCCTTCTTTTTAAAAGAACATGGTATCCTATTTAAAGGGACATAGTCATTTTGTTAAATGAACATTGAACCGCCTTAAAGGGACATAGTCATCTTCTTAAAGAGACCTGGTCCTTGTTTTTAAAGGAACATGGTAGCCTATTCAAAGGGACATAGTCAATTTTTTAGAAGGACATCGTAATCTTCTTGTAAACATATAGTAATCTTTTGAAATTGCAATTTTTATCGCAGAAAATGAGTGATTTAGAGATAAGTAGACGAGTTTTATACCATACGACCTAGAAAACCAAAGTTCTTTTTTTCTAGGCCATGGTCTTAAAACCTTATGAGGACCAGCTTTCGGTTTGATCAGCCTGAAAAAAAAAGAAGTTTGCATAATTCAATTCACAGGGACTAGTTTTTCACTTTTATAACCTAGTTTTTGATGACAGGATGACCACATGTTTTGGTGTTTTACATGAAATGAGACACCACATAAGTGACGTGGATGTTCGGTGCTAAAAATAGAAACTAAAAAAAACTGAGTCCAATTTTTTATGTGTTTTTTTTTTGGTTTTTTGAACCACAAATCAAAACTTTGGATTTTCCAGAGCCTGTGGACAAGTCCTCTGTCTCCTGGCTATTGCCATGGTCTTCAATTCTTGGATTCTTTTTGTCGCCGAAGTTGACAGTATTGGACAATGTGATATCAAAGAGGATTATGTTGGACTCTATCAGTTCATGACTATTCTAGAGACCTTTGTATGTATGGCAATGCCTAGTATAATTATCATAGTTTCGAATGTTCTTGTAGTTTTGAAGTTGAACCAACATATAAGGTAAGATCTACTTGTTCATAGTGATGTACGAATTATCAACTATGTATACATTTTCAGAAAAAATCCCGGCTCCCCTGCAGTGTCATTCAACAACGCTGATGTTGTGGTGACTACCCAGACAACTGCCCCAGTCAGTCATTCTTTGAAGAGCACATATATCAGGGTATCAAGGAACTCGGTTGATGAAGATGGCGAGGAGACACCATCAACAACGGCCAATATTATAATGATAAAAAAGAAGGGCATTCGGTATACGGATATTCAATTGACGCGCTCTTTATTGATCGTCACATCCGCTTTTATTTTATTGAATTTGCCCAACTATGTTTATCGAATTTCGAATGTTTTGCTGGGCGTTTCAGAGCAGGTGAGACAGAGGGGATATAGAATTGAAAAAAAAAAAAATTTAAAAAAATTGAATTTTTTGAAATAGACCCTTAAAGTAACACCCTAAGCTGTAATCGACACCAATAAAAATCGATAAAGCCTTTTTGTACGGGAATTTTCTAAATTTGTAACAACGAAATTTGTATAGAAATCTAGAAAAAAAAGGACACGTAGAAAATAATCTTCATCTGAAGGTGGCTCTAGATACAAGTAGATAATTTTCAAATTAAAATTTGAGCGACTGAAACTCGGCTCTCTGAAAATATTGTGATTCAAAATCTTTTTCAAAACCAGAAAAGTGCTGAAGAGTCAGATAGTAGAGAAAACAACTTGAGACATGGGAGACAACCGCCCACGCTATAAACATAGCGAGCAGCACAACTCGTAAATTGTCGGCTACTAGTTCTAATACCACAGAAATGACCTAAATAAATGGCATGTGTCGTGTCTCTCTCCAATTATTAAAGCAACCCCTGAAGCTAAAAATCAATACCAGAAAAATTCGGCAAAACCTATTGCAAATTGAAGTTAAAATTGTTAAAATTAGGATCCCAAAATATGAAATCACAATATTTTAAGCGAAATCAGTTTCAGCCATTTGAATTTCACATGGGAAATCAATTTTGAATTACCTATTATTTTTTACGTGAACTTTTTTCTCTCGACCTCCCNATTACCTATTATTTTTTACGTGAACTTTTTTCTCTCGACCTCCCTGTTTTTCAAAAAAAAAAAAGTCGTCAATTAAAATGTACGTGGCTAGCGTGTTGACACATTTTGCTAGGAATGATGGGAGAAGAATTTTTAAACTGATTTTCGCCGTTTTTCGTTTTTTGACTCAAACTCAGCCATTTTTGAACTTTTCGCTATAATTTTTTTGTCAATAATAGAGAACATGTCTTACTTCCAGTGTTTGTTATTGCTGATCATGGATACAGACATGCCTTTTAGCTTCAGGGGTTTAGCTTCTTTAATCCGGTTTGCCTCATCCAGGATGTATATTTTTCAGACACCCCTAATGCAAAAAATCTCGCTCCTCGCCCACGTCTTTCTCTACACCCATCACGCATTCCTCTTCTACTTATACATTTTCTACTCTCCTCAAATGAAACGACGACTTAAACCAACAGCTATGAAATTACTCGAATGCTATTGCTTCAAACCACCCAGCGAATACATTGATCATACCTAGGTCTCGATCTCTATGTCTCTGTCTATTAATTATTGTGATTTTTGATCAGTTTACGGATACCAAGCTATTCAAATATGTTTGTATATAAAGTATAAATATAATTATGAGTTTGGAGAAAACTTTTTCCCATTGTATAATTGCTCGCGTTTTCAAATGGAAAAAAAACACTTTTTTTTTCGAAAGGGCGAGAATAATGTGTCAAGAGGGATTTGGTCTCTACTATCGGAGAGGGCAAAAATCGCAAAAGGTTATTCATTTGAAAATGACGTGTAGGCTTGTGACTAAAAAAAATATGTAACATTCGCAATGTTCGAAGCACATATAACTCCGGTTCCTATTTTTACAATGTATTATAGTTGTTATATTCGATGTCAATGATATATTTCTATGGGAAGTAGATTTTTGATATAAAACTGACATCAAAAACCCATCTAGAACATGTCGCGACTTATCATATTGAACTTTTAATATTACACAAAATCAAACTACTGTAGTGGTATTAATAGAGGAAGATCGTATATGTCTTGTCGGTCCTTCGTTAGGTGTGGCAGACTTTTGATGCAATATAGACATCAAGAATCTATCGAAAAGAGCCACAGTTAAGGCTGAAACTGCTCCACATAAAAACTGGAACCAAATAGCGTTGACCAATGCATAAATTCTCGGATGATTCCCCGCAACTATTGCGGACTCTGCCCACAGTTTTGCGGGTCTTGCCCGCAGTTTTGCGGGCAACCAAGCCGCAACGACTGCGGGGCAGTTGCGGGTAAAACCGCAATGATTGCGGGACGGTTGCGGGTAAAGCCGCAGCGACTGCGGGGCAGTTGCGGGTAAAACCGCAATGATTGCGGGACGGTTGCGGGTAAAGCCGCAGCGACTGCGGGGCAGTTGCGGGTAAAACCGCAATGATTGCGGGACGGTTGCGGGTAAAGCTCGAAAGGAAGAAATGTTCATTATTTAGAAAAAACAGAAATAACAAAAAATCGCAACAAAAATCGTAACAAGAAAAGCATTTAAAAAGTTAAAAGGCCCAAAACCACACAATAACATCGATTTCTATGGCAACTTCCTTTTGGCAGCTGTTGTTGTGTTCTTTCCGTCTCTCTGAACTTATGAAAATTGTTGAAAATCAACTTGCTCATTCCCTACCTTTCTACGAATGAAGACATTTTTGCTCGGATCGTATACAGCAGTTTTTATCTCATACCTATTTTCTCTTTCACCGTTCGGCCAGTGGTCATCCATTGAATCAAAGATATCATCATCTTGAACTTCGATTCCAACGGATTCGCTATCATAAGCGTGCTCATCATTTTCCTCCAAATAGTTCCCATTGTTGATTTCATCACTGAAATCGTCAGATAAAAAAGAATCGGCAACCACAAAATTGCAATCTGTAGAAAACATATTTCATCATTTGAAAACTTTTATAGAAGTTAC
>LR551131.1:0-33074 GCA_900536415.3 Caenorhabditis sp. 38 MB-2015
CTAGCTTTCTCTCTGACCTTATCTCATCGTTTTTTTCTGCTCCATGATTTTTTTCTTTGAGAGATTCGGTTTATCATTTCATAAACTATTGCTTTGAAAATGTTCCGCTTAGTTTTTCAGTCATGAAAAATATTATATTATATTTCCTGATAAATGTAGCCTTTGCTAAGAGAATAGTGAATTTACCAGGACTAGATTTCCAGATTTATTCAGATCAATATTCTGGATATTTGAATGTATCAAATACACATCGATTGTTTTACTGGTAATGTTTCATATTGAATCTTCCTGATTTCTAAAGTTAGTTTCAGGTTTCTTGAATCACAAAATACACCTTCAGCTGATCCTCTAGTTTTTTGGTTCAACGGTGGTCCAGGATGTTCATCATTATTCGGGCTAGTTTGGGAAAATGGGCCATTCATATTGACTGGGGGAAATGGCACATTTCGACAAAATATATATTCCTTGAATAGAAATGCTAATGTGGTATACCTCGAATCACCTGCTGGTGTGGGGTTTTCTTATTCGACAGATGGTATTATTTCAACGCATGATGATTTAACTGCAGATGAAAAATATGTGGCAATTCAAGAATTTTTCAAAGTGAATTTTGTAAGATAGAATAACAAAAAGGTATTTTTGTTCTAGGAATTTCCCCAGTTTCGAAATCATGATGTGTTTCTAACAGGCGAGTCATATGCAGGTGTATATATTCCAATGTTAGCTAGTCGGATTATTGATGGTCAAAAGAATTTTCCAGTCAAGTTAAAGGTCTGATTTTGACCTTAACAACACTAAGTTTTAAAAAATACATTTATTTTCAGGGTATTGCAATTGGAAATGGGGCTATGAGCGAAATCTCAGTGCGTCGCACAACGTTTTTATATGGAGCATCTCATGGTTTACTGAGCAACGGTTTTTTTCGAGATCGGGTGGATCAATGTTGCAATGGAAAACTAGAAACATGTATCCCTGATATGAATGACCAAGGCTGTCGGATCGTTTTCGATTTCTCCAATTTTTATCGAAATAAAGGGATTGATAGCTATGACATTAGTAGAAAATGTCATTACTCGGAAGATAAAAATGATACATCGTTAATATCATGTATCTTAGATTTTCACGTGACTTTGGAATCGTATTTCAATTCTGCAAGTGTTAAAGAAGCACTTCATATTCATGATAAAAACGTTACTTGGAAAGCATGTACTGGTCAATATAACTATACCAAAACCAAAGTGGAAATGAAGGATTATATTCAAAAAGTGGTCAAGAATAACATCCGAGTTTTGTTGTTTTATGGCGATCAAGACAAAGTTTGTGATTTCCTAACTGGTCAACGATTTGTGACTAGCTTGAAACTTAAAGTAAGTGAGTTCACAATGATTTAAAAAAAATGAATTTAATTCTAGAAACTTGCTCCAAAAACTCCTTGGTATTACAATAACATTCTAGCTGGTTATGAAACACTATACAAAGGACTTACATTAACGACAATACGAGGAGCAGGACATTTTGCACCACAATCACATCCGGCTATTGTGTTTCATATTTTTCAACAGTTTCTAAATGATAAGGCGATTTGATATTAGAGTTATATGTGTAATAAAAATGTTATTTTCAAAGTTTAAAAGTCAAATTTTATGCCAGACAAGAATCTTTTGTAAATTTTCAATCACAGTTTTTCAGGCTTTGGTTATAGTTTCAACAAAAAAAACAATGAATATGTGAAAATTGAGTACTTTTGTACATCCGTAGAAATACAAAAAAACTGAATATCAAAAGTGAAATTTTTGACCTGATTTTAACTATAATATAGTTTGCATTCTGTTAAAAACACCATCAAAGAGATTTGTTTTTAAAATTGACAAAAACTGAAATATTTGACCTGATTTTCACTATAATATAGTGTACGTACATTCTATGGAAAAAGCCACCAAAAATTTTGTTTTTTAAATGTTTTTAAACATTCCAAAACTTATCAGAAAATATATATCTTATCCAGAAAATCATACTAATGTTTTTTGTTTTGTTTTTTCTATTGTCAAAAAAAACTCAAATAATTTCTACTATTTCTCTTTTTTTTTCTTTTTTTAAACATCAATTTTCAAAGTTAAAACCATTTTTTTCAACTCAATATGTTTAGAAACACACCACCTCTATTTTTCTCTAACTCTCTCTTGTTCATTGCCTCTTTTTTGAGTGAAGAATGCGCGCTCTATGGCAAACACCCAGGGTCAGCATTTTTTGTTTCCTGCAAAATATATAAACATTTTCCTTCATTGTTATTATTATCTCTGTTTTGTCTTTAAAAGATGTATCAAATGGATTATGCTGAACACGAACACGATGAGGCCTTTGAACAGCAGGGTTATGTGAGTTTTTTTTTTGAATTTAATTTATTTCAAATAAAAAGAAAAATATGATTTCAGGATGAGTATGACGATATTAGAGAAGATGAAGATGATGGTCCACCAGTATTAGATGCACATGCTTCGATATCATATGCAACTGAACATGGTTATTATGAGGTAACAGTTTTTTATCAAGATATTCTTAAAATATGATTCGTTTTTTAGACAAGGACCGGTAAACGTAAAAGTTTTGACAATGTCTTCGAGTCGCATGGAAAATATTTGGGAGTTCCGCATTATGATCCAGAAGAATTTGAGCATGCTCTACCAGAAGAGGAAGGTATGCCATATTGTAATGTTTGCGAACGAGTCATCAAATCGTGGAATTCTTACGAGTATCATGTTTTGAAGAAGCATCTGAACTACAAACCGTATCGCTGTTTGATTTGTGGAAATGATCAAGAGTTTCACACGGAGGACGAAGGTAGACATCATATGAAAATGGTTCATTCGGATGTCAAAGATACACCGGTAAGTTGGCTTTAAAAAAATTAATTATTCTCAAGAATAACCACATTTTGGAACCTCTAAAAAACCCCCCAACGGTCTAGAAAACACAAAACAGCAAAAATATTCAAAAATAAATCGATATACCCAAAAATCGCTCTAGAAGTTCAAAAAAAAACCAGAAAACATCCTAGATACAAATTTTGAACACCAAGAAAAAAGCTAAAATCTCGAAAGTTTACTCATATACCACCTCAAAAATGTCCTAACCTATAAAAATGCAAAACTATTCAGCTCGAATGTTCAATGCCGAAAAGAATCCACAAAACATAGCAAACTTCTAATCTAGAAATTCAAAAATTGATATATAATACCAAAAAAAATATATATTATTACGAAAAACGTCCTAGAGATAAAAAGTGATCTATAACACCAAGAAAAATGTTAAAATCTCGAAAATTTACCCATATATCACTTCAAAAATGTTCTAACCTATGAGAATACAAAACCGTTCAGCTCAAATGTTCAATGCCAAAAAAATGCACAAAAAATAGAAAAATTCTACTCTAGAAATTTAAAAATTGATCTATAATACCAAATAAAGAAAGCTATCATTACGAAAAACGTTCTAGAGATAAAATTTGATCTATAACATCAAGAAAAGGCTGAAATCTCGAAAATCTACCCTTATACCACCTCAAAAATGTCCTAAACTATAAAAATACAAAAATATTCAGCTCGAATATTCAATACCGAAAAAGAAGCATAAAACATAGAAAAATTCTACTCTAGAAGTTCAAAATTGATCTATAATACCAAAAAAAGAGAGATAATATTACAAAAAACGTTCTAGAGATAAAAATTGACCTACAAAACCAAGAAAAAGCTAAAATCTTGAAAATTTACCCATAAACAACCTAAAAAATGTCCTAACCTAAATAAATACAAAACTATTCAGCTCGAATGTTCAATGCCAAAAAATATGCATAAAACATAGCAAAATTCTAGTCTAGAAATTCAAAATTGATATATAATACAAAAAAAGAAAGATAATATTACGAAAAACGTTCTAGAGATAAAAATTGACCTACTACAAAACCAAGAAAAAAGCTAAAATCTCGAAAATATCCTAACTTATGAAATATTTCAGCTCATCAAAATGTTCAACGCCGAAAAAGATGCTCAA
This sequence comes from Caenorhabditis sp. 38 MB-2015, assembly GCA_900536415.3. Classification (NCBI taxonomy): domain Eukaryota; kingdom Metazoa; phylum Nematoda; class Chromadorea; order Rhabditida; family Rhabditidae; genus Caenorhabditis; species Caenorhabditis quiockensis. The sequence goes on from LR551131.1 coordinate 4,048, forward strand.
ATGCTCCATATTTTCGAGAATGTATTGAGAATGCGTGATGATAGTAATGGGCTCAATTCCCTTGTCAATGAAATGAAAGAAATTGAAACCCACACAACAGTTGTACGAAATCAAAAAATGAAGTTTGGATTACCTTCTGGTGTATTGAATGACTCGTAAGTACACCTTATCCTCATTATTCTCTATTAATATACATAATTCAGGTGTCAACGCGATGTTTCCACACAAGGAAGAGTTGTGACACATGAGGACAGATTTCGCTCTCAACCCCTTCGAAGCTACGAACCGATTGAAGACAATAGCCATCTCTTGGTTTATGCGGAAAAATCTGAAACTAACAATAGCCATGTAATGGTATACACCGAAAATGCGGAACTTACCGACAATAAAGTATTAATATTCCCACCAAAACCAGAGGTGGATGAGAGAAAAGTTGAAAACATTTTCAACACTCCTGGACCAAGTGATCGTCATTTCTGTGAAGAAGAACTTGATGACAATGTTTTATCATGAAATGAAATATGGGTTTCCTTGTAAAAAGTATAGCTATTCTGTCAGTAAATAAATATTCAATATTTTTCTCTTTCATTCCAATCTCTGACGTTTACCTCGTCTATGTTATCGATTGTTTATATTATATATTATTCATAGTTTATATATTTTTTATTTAGGATTGGGGTATGTCAGCGCTTAGGAAAATAGTGCAAAGACAATTGTTTCAAAAAGATGATGAAAGGATTCAAGCAATTGTAAATGTGGCGAAATTGGATGGGAAAAAGAAAAAGCATCAAACTTTGCTATGTTTAGCAGGTGAGAAAATATTTTATTCTTGTTTTGACATATTTAAATAAAAATGTTTAGTGACAATTGAACATCCAATCGCAGTCCGATTGTATTTTGTAAAAGGAGAGAAGGATGATACATTTAAGAAGAAGGATCGGTTCAATCTTCGGGAGATTCGTGAGGTGGATGGGATTAATCCGAAAAGATCTACTCCGGAATTTCACATCACTATTGGTGATCGACAATATGTGATTCTTGCAAATACGGCGGAAGAGAAAGATGATTTTATTCGAGAGCTCTACAAACTTTCTTCACAATACTTGCCAATTCAAATGCTTGACTTTTGCAACGTATCCATCCCATTGGTCGAAAGTGAAACATCCATTATCCCCATCGATATTCCTGATGGTGATATTGCAATGCAAAGTGACTATCAACCAATCACATCAAAAGAAGATACAGATTTTCGCAAACTTTTGGGGAGAGCAGATCTCACTATTGGAGAAGCTCACAAATTTGCGGAAATGCTCACTGAACAACTTCAGAATCTAGATGGAGCGAATATTGTGTCAATGATGGCTAGTGAGAATTCAGTAAATCAGTTGTTGGCGAATATTGATCAAGCGTTGGCTGGTGTTGAATTGGTGGAAAAAGAGCTTGATAATTGCGACAACATTTTAGCGGTAGGTTTATATGTTTGAAAAGAAATAACAAGAAAACACCGAAATTAAAAAATACAAGATTTCATAAGGGCAAAAATCGAGTGAAAATAAGTTCAATTCGTCATAAGACTAATTTAATAGAACTTTAGATTGGTGAATTCCAACTATCACTCTGAATAAAATATTCATGTGATAATGGGTACTGATATAGTTATGTAGCAGACAGTTTTACCCACTCACCACTTGTAATAGAACCCTGTAACATGATATTGCCATACTCTGAGACTATTTAAACGTATAATTTTTCTGTGCTTTACACTAACTGGGATAAAACAATATTAACCCTGTCCCAATAAAATCCTCTATCAGGTGTATAAATATAGTTGTAAAAAAGTGATATAATTCTTCATTGATGTGCAAAAAAAATCCTGAACAATTTTCCATTTCCACAAATCAAAATTAAGAAATTGTATGAAGACTTGTAACTCATTTCAATCTATTGGTTTACCTTAGACCCTATCAACAAAAAGATTTTGGCAGGGGTGGTGATATGGATTCGAGCTATCTGTCCAACTCACTTAGACGTAAATGGATGATAGCTGTCGATGCTCAGGAGCACAGAGTTACTTTAGTATATCCAAAAATTAACCAGTATACGTTATCTTTTGACATAAAAAAAAATATCCTGATTTTGTAGACACCGGTCGGCTCGAATGCAGTATACCGTAATTACTCTATTATAAGGGCGCCTCCAGTTGAAGGGCGCCTCTAATATAAGAGCACTCGAGACAGTTCTGATTCGAGCATTTGAAAAAATAATTATAAATCATCGAGAACGGAAAGGAATAGAGTTTTTTCTATAATAAGAGTACTAGAAATATTGGGCTGAAAAATAGAGGGCATGCCCTTCTATTTGAGATAATACGTTACATCCTGTTGATAATTGTTAACAATATATCCCAAAAAATAACAATTTTTCAGTATGTCCGAAACAGCATCGAATTGATAGAAGAGAAAGACAGTCTATCTGTTGTTGAACGTCGAAACAAGCAACATCTCAACGACGAACTCGTCTCGTTCGAAAAAGCACTTCAAGCCGTCACTGCTAATCATATCGAAACTTTGAAGCAAGCCAACTTCAGTAACCCTGAAAGGTATATCAATTAATTTTCAAAATTAACTAAATAATTGATTTTTTGCAGTGTTCAAAAGTGTAGTGAAGCAGCTCGCGCTGTTTCTCAATTCTGGCATGGTCGAATCGCCAAACCGATGCTTCAAATGAAAGCCTATCAGGATCGCAATAATGAATTGGGTGTGATTGATGGATTTGTGGATCGTTTAATGTCACATATGTCCGCCCTGTTTTCTAATCTAGTGAGTTTAAAAAACATTTTTTTTTCTCACAAAAATAGAATGGCCTTTATTACAGAACGATTTGTCGTTGGATCAAGAATGGCATGAATTATGTATTCCGAAACAGTCGCAAAGATTCCGAGCCTTATCACCACTCTCTGATCTGATTCATTGGTTGAAAACAAATCGACCAAAAGCATATACAATCAGTCTGCAAAGATATATGGATTCAACAAATATGCTGTATAAACGACTTTTTGACAACTTTTTCGAGACATTGATTGCTAAAGTTCCCAAAGCTAATGAGAAGCGAAATAGTAAGCGAGTTTAGAAGTGAAAAATAATTCTAAAATGTTTATAGCATCCGCCACAGTTTCTTCAAAATCTAGTGATAATCAAAGTTTCATCAGTGTTACAAGCGATGTTGATTCCGACACTCTTCCCCAGCTCATCGAAACAGTTCTTGCTGAACTCTCCGCCGTCATTGACGCTGAACAAAAATTCGTTGTCCGATTCTTCCACATCAACTCGGATCTTCTTGCGCAACTCGAAACAGTCTCAACAGGATCGGGAGATAGTTCAAGCATTGGTGGACGCAATATTGAGCGGCATATGAATGAGCAAGTGAGACAGGTGATGGGCTCACTTTTTGAATCGCTCAATATTCATCTTGACAATTTCTGCAGAGCTATTTGTCGTAATAATCCATGGTAAATATATTATTAGATTTTTAAACATTTAACTTGATTATTTCAGTAATGTACTTCTTCTCTTCGTCATCATCTCCAAAAAAGTGCTAGTACCCCAAGATCCTGGAACCTATTTTTCCATCACATTTGGAAGTCTTGTTGTGCTCATCAAACGACAATTTGACACTTTTATCGTGAGTTCAATATCCAATGGAAAAATCAATAATATTTCCAGTCCCTCGAATGTCAACAATACTCTGAAGTTCGTATCACAAAACGTACCAGAGTCGGAATTCTCCCATCAATCGCCCGATTCTCAGCATTTGTCAGAAGAGCCGAGACGATTTTTGTGAACACGGAAAGAAGAACGGACTTGGAGAAGGCATATTATCATTTGTGCCGAGCGATTTGTGATGGAATTCAGAAGGCGGCGTCAAATCCGAACAGCAAGTCACCACCATCTGTGGTGAAGTTCGAGAATTATCACCAGCTTTACTGTGAGTTGATCTGTATATACATAACAGTTTTTTCAATGATTTCTCATCTCTACTAACTCGAAGAGACGTAAAAAGTGTTCCCTCTAATAGCATTAAAAGTGTGTGAGTATTTGCCAGTGGGCGTGGCTCACAGTTAGCTGTACAAAAATGTACTTTGAAGTCATGAGTGGACTTATAGCACAATTTTCGTAGTGTTCTGATACTCAAGAGTATAAAATAGGATAATTTTGAAGAAGTGTGGATTTTTTGAAATTAAATGTATTCAATTTTGGACACCCAAGGGTTGTTTATACAAAATATAATATTTATTAATGAATTAGAATAATAATTAACAATATAATGGACAAATTTCTTCTTTCAGTGACACTTTCCGAGCTCAAGATATCTTGCCTCGACCAGCAACGAAAAGATGCCAAAGCTTTGAAAGAGGAGCACATCGACGCATTCGTCAAGGATTATATGGGAAGACCCCTCGAAAAGATTCAAACATTTTTCGATGCCGTCAACAATGCTATCGAATTACGTGGAGTCAAAGCTGAAGAGATCTCCTATCAGCAACAATTCAGTAGGATCGAATTGAAGAAAGTTATCTCGCAATATCCAGGAAAGGAGGTTAAAAAGGGATTGGAGCAATTATATAAAAAAATTGAGAAGAATCTTATTGATAACTCCTCGCTTCTTCAAGTTGTGTGGAGAGACATGCAGGAGCAATTCATCAAGCAACTTCTGGAGTACAACAAGCTCATCGCAATGTGCTATCCAGGTTCAAAAATTGAACTTGAGGTCTCAACTGATAATGTGCTTCAGTTCTTCTCTGAAATTGCTCAACAACATTAATCCCCAGTCATTATTTATTTATATATTTTTTATTTTACTTATCTGTGTTAAAATGCTTATGATATACCCACGGGTTTCGCTAAAAATTAAATTATTTATTATAATTTGTTTTTTTTTATTTATTATCATTGTTCAATTATTAGTACGAGCTTTAGTTAAAGTAATATTTGAGTTTTAAATTTATAAGACTCCAAAGAATTTGGCGACACTGGTCAAAATCGCTCGCTGAACTGGTGGGATCACTTGCTCAACATCTTCAACACTTGGTATTTGAAGTTTTGGAAGATCCTCCAATTTTGGAAGTGTCATTGGCGCAATTGTCGAGGTGACTTGCACAACAGGAGCGGCTGCAGCAGCTGGAGCAGCAACAGCCATCGGTTGTGGGAACATTTGAGCGGGGAATGGTGGGAGTGGGGTGTATCCGAGAAGTTGACCTTGTTGAACTTGTTGAGCTTGCATAGCGGCTTGTTGTTGTTGGAACATTTGAGCCAATGGGTCTTGGTAGAATTGTTGTTGTTGTTGGGGTTGTTGTTGTTGTTGATAACCTGGATATCCTTGATAAACTTGTTGTTGCTGTTGAGCCACACCGTATCCTTGTTGAGAGAATTGACCGTAGTTTTGTTGGTTGTTCACACCATTCCCATATACTTGTTGTTGTTGTTGAGGTAGTTGTTGGTGAATTTGATGAACTGGTTGGACTTGTTGTTGTTGAGGAATGGCATTGTTGACAACAGTTTCAGCGTGTTTTTGAACCGAAGCGGCGGCGTTAACAATAGTCTCTCTATTCTGCTCATCTTCATCGAAACATGGCATACGCTTGATTGTTGCGAAGTAGATAATACTAAAAGGATGACATTTATTACTGAGTTAACCTTAAAAAAAGGTGTTCAACACTTACGTTCCATTTGAGCTAACATCCTTAGAAATATTCGAGATATAATCAAAAGCAACGAGTCTTCCATTCTCCAAAACTTCTCCACCAACAACCAATTGTCCTTGCTTAACAGTAGCTCTTCCACGATCTTGTGAATTGATCAACACTTGATAACTACAACATCTCATCTGCACTGGCGAGCTGAATGGATCCGATTGTGGTGTAAGTCCTCCAACCCATTCACCCTCCTCACAATTGTTGGATTTGTAATCATCAGCGCAAATCTAGAAGCAAAACTGTTGGTGTATAAAATCTAAGACTGAAACTTACAGCGATTTGAGGAACAAAATTGGCGTTTCTACTTGGTGACTTGATGAATTGATCGGATCTTCTAAGATAACCATCCTCTTTACCGGCTACTCTGTAGAATTGAGCTGAATCACCGGCACGGGTTCCGTTGGCTGTCCAACCGAAACATTTTGGTCTAGCACATCCTAACACAGGGTGACCTGATCGAAGTACCTAAAAATACATCATATGTTGTACGGGACCAGTTCAGCTATAATATGGGGGTAGAAAAAGACTGCAAGGTGGTCTGTGACCAAAAATAAAATATACAAAATGGTTTCTATGGATTTTCAGAAGTTACAAAACGTTTCTTATCTGATGCCCTTCTATACCTGGAACGTAAATGGAATAGCTGACTGTCCACAATACGACGCAAGAATACTTGGAATTAAAACAGCCGCGATCGAAGCCAACAGCACACTTCTCATTGTCAAAAGTATTTATAAACACAACAAAAAGCTAAAATGAAAAGCCGACGGGAATAATAATAAGGTCATCGAGATAACATGCCAGGAAAAAAGTGAAAGTCAGCCAGCCTTCTTATTTCTCGTATCAGTGCAACACTTTCACTTCCTATCCGGGTTTAGCTATACGATACGATACGATACGATCAAAACGTTTTTATTGTTCGAGTATTTGCAATATGTTTAGTTTAGTAATCAATGCCTTTGGTGTTGTGGAAAATGGTGACGTGATAAAGGGTTTTTAGAATGATAAAAATGTAGGATGTCGCAATGAATATTGTCAAATATTTTCGAATTTTACAAACTGAGTGTATCCATAAAACATGTTCTGAAAACTTTGATAAGAAACCTGCAAGTGTTTCTACGAACGCCAACCTCTTGAAATCAACGTCTTGTTAGCTATCTGATCCATGTTGATGATATAATTATGCGTGTTTGGAATATAATTGTTCGATTTAGATATAAATAGTAATACTACTTGAAAACCAAACAACATAATATTAATAAGCATAATACTTCTGTATACAACAATACACAACGGTGCTTTGTAGAATGAAATGGTAACTTCAAAACTCAGATTTTGTAATACGTTGTATTGAATTATTATGGTAGATAGCAGAAAATAACATGATATAACGAAGGATCCAATCATGAATGATAACAAATTGAACATTAAACATATCTGGAATTTTTGTTTTGAAACTTCCAAATCAAATTTAGAACTTCAACTGACCAATGGGGATATTATCAGAGCAAAACATCCAATTTGTGATAGTAGTTCAAAAACGAAATATGTTTTGGAAATGCGTGTCCAGCGATTTGAAAAAGGATAATGTAACCTTGCACAGTCTTGCAAGATTTTCGTGAAAATTATACCCATGCGATGATGTTTTCCACGGAGTCTGTGATTGTCTGAAATTATGATGAAATTTTGAAACAACTTACAAGGGAACCTTCATATTTGTCTGTGGGACTTTCAAATGAGTCATATACTATCCTATAGTTTTCGATACGTTAAAATATCCGATCCCGTAAAAATTAGCTGCGTTTCGGTCAGCTGAGCACCAAAAAACATGCTCCAAAAATTTACGATTTTTTAACGTTGTATCAATAATAAAATGAGCGAAATAGTGTACAGATATGAGAAGGAATAAAAATATGTCGAAGTGGCGCAGCGGGGAGAGCAGGTGGCCCATAGTGGTAAGGCCGCATTTGAAAGTCCCACAGACAAATATGAAGGTTCCCTTGTGAGACATGCTTACGCTCTTCACTTGCAAATATTGAAGTGTTGTACAGTTGTATATGAACCTTGTCGTTAGAAATGATTGAGGTTTGTACACTGTGTTTAACCACAGGAAATAGTTCATATGAAGGTTTGTCGACGGTAATAGAAAAGCCTCTGATTTGTAATAAGAAGTTTCGTACCTAAATTTTTACAGTTTTTTTGTTAGCCGTGTGAAAAAACCTTTGAAACTCTTTCATTAACTTTCATGCTTTTTTTCTGTTCTTCGTCGAATATCATGTTGCTCAGGTCTTCCTCACTTGATAATTTCATTTGTCGCCTGCCAATTTCAGTGAAATTGTTTATTGAGCTGTTTTGATGTTGAAACTAAACAGATTTTTTTAATGTGACGGCAGAAATAGGTTGATGGTAATAGTGAAACCCGGGCCCACGTGAAAAAGATTTCGTACTTAATAGGATAGTTCCTAACACAAGTTTTTTTGTTTGTTTTGAAAACACATACAACGTGGAACTTTAAAAAATATTTGAAATGATTGTTGTAAGATACTATTCGTTGAAACTCCCAAAATATGTAGATGACTCGATTTCGATTTTCTTGAGAACTGAAATATAAAAAATTGATCAAAGTTTTTTTTTAAACCTACTAAGCTTCATTTATACATTGATAAACAATGTCACGTGAAGAAAGTCTCTGACTCGATGGAAGAATACAAAAACATATTAGTAAAATGATTATTCTCATTTCATAATATTTTACGATTGATTTTCAGACAGTTCATCATACAGGATTTGTTTATTTTAATTTAATGTAATTTGATATAATACAGACTTTTTCAAAGTGCTGGGAAGTGTGAAAAAATTTCATTGCAAAAAAATAAACTAATAAATCATATATTTTTTGGTGGCAAAATTGAAAAACCAAATTTTTTTTTATAAAGAATTAATGTCTATTGTTTACACAAAATCTGGAATTCAATTTCCTTCTTATTCTCCAAAAAATGACTGAAATCTTGCACACGTCTCTAGAATTTCTAGGAATTACCGTAAGTTATTTTTTTAATAGGTATGTATATTTAAATATATACAATTTCAGTTCTGTATATTCCTGGTGGTAAAATTGGTATGGTACTTGAACGGTAGAATGCATCTTGTCGAAAATGATGAAAATAATTCTTTCATGGATTTTTACGAAATGAACCTGTACCAACATCAATTCAAAGTCTTCAAAGAATGGTTCGACATGGAAAATATCGGAAGTTCAATGTATATCAGCTTGCACGGGTATGGCTACATCGGCTTTGTCAAGGTATATTACACAAATAAAAAAAAATACATTACAAAAACAATAATAATAATTTACAGAACACCGAGAACGAATTTTATCTATCCAGATTCTTGGAGAATGGAAAAATTGTAACTGAAAATTTGAACAGAATGCAGAGAATGAGAAGAGTGGAGGAATCTGATGAAGAATCTGACAGCAGCTCAGTATCCGATGTATGTTAAACTACAGTCTAGTTCAAAACTAATAAAAATTCTGATTTCAGGAAATCTACCATGAATTCGATAGAAGTTCAGCATTCTCGGAAGAAGTCCACCTATAAATCATAAATACATATTTTTTTGAATTATTTATTCAATCCCATGTTGAATTTATTGCCAATTTTCCAGAAACACTTCATTATTTTTTTTGTTAGAAATGATTTATAGCGAAAATTCCTATTATTTTCTCTTCATTCACTTTTCTTGTTCATTTGATTTTTTGTGTAGCTTGTTACAGTACTCTGTAATAAATTTTATAAAATTTTTCTCACGTTAATAACACGTTACCTCGACTAACAAGATATACCCGCCCATGAAAAACCTTTTTCATTATTTTTTTTTGAAAAATGTCGAAAATTCGACTGTTTCTATTTTTTCTTGGCTATTTTTCGATTCTGGCAAATCCTCAATTGGATAAAAACTACTTCAGAAAAATTGTCGAACAGATCACAGAAAAACTGTTCAACAATGTTTGCGATGCTCTCAATGGAACCAATATTATGAATATTAGCATCAACGTCAGGAGATATTCCTTTGGTCTCGACAAGCAAATCAGCTATCACAAGGAGGGTGAAAAAATCAATTTGGATTTCTTAACAAGTTCCTCAGCTCTAATCCGACTTTGCAACCAAAACTACACCCCAGAACAACTCACTTTGGATTTCTTCCAATATAAATCCCACAATATCACTGCCAAAATCACCTGCTTTGGGAGTCCAAAAAGTTATGAATCGAAAATGTAAGTATTCTTGCATATTCTTCTTATGATATATCATATTCCAGATGGATCCTCGTTGTCTTTTTCACAATTTTGACTTCTGTGGTCTACGCTGCTAATTATGTCCTTCCAAAAATACAACAAGTTCGCAATCTGCAAAATTTCATGGACAACAATTCAATCCAGCTTGCTGACTTTCACCGTGGCCATGTTTTTACATAAATATACTGTTTTGCGGACTATTATTGGATCTGAAAACTGCTATTTTGAACTCCTTATATTTTGAAATTGTCCCCTTATTATTTCTCTTTTATTTTGTATTTCACACATACATATTTTTTTGAAGTTATATATTTGGAGCGAAAATTTTGTTAATAAATTTTTAAAAATGAATAAACTTCCTTAAAGGTGGGGTAAAGGGACTCGGCAAGTTGCTCTTAAATGAAAGAGCACATTTTTTTAGGTGTAACCCTCGAGGGATTTTTTACCGAAAAACCTAGTATTCGAGAAAATTTTGGTCAAAGTTAGAAATTTGGAAACTTTCAACGTATAGGGATACGTTAAAAGTTTCCAAATTTCTTTTTTTAAATGAAATTTTCTCAAATACCACACTTTTCCGTAAAAAATCCCTCGAGGGTCTTACCTAAAAAAATGTGCTCTTTCATTTCAGAGCAACTTGCCGAGTCCCTTTACCACACCTTTAATGTCACACCCAGAAAAAAATGCGTCGTTTCAAAATGTTAATTTTTCATGGCAATGTCCTCCAAAAAATCGGGTGCGGTTTGAATCGCAACCCTGGTACGTAGATCAAAAATATTTTTTAAATTTTAATTCATCACGGCGACGACACTTCGAGTTATTTTCCTCATGCTGAGAATGTGTGACTCGTGAAAACTTCAAAAAAAAAAAACTGATAAACAACCCAAATTTATTTTCACAATCACAGGATTTTATTAATACATGAATATTATGAACAGTGGGTCTAGATAATGCTTGATATAAAACAAAATCCAGTTTTTTCACATAGGAAGTATATAATATGTGATGAGAAACCGTTGAGTTAGAATTCATAATAAGTGACGGCATCATCAGCCACAGTGTAAAGCTCATTATCATTTGCCACCACATATTTCTCAAACAATATCACTTTTGTTCGCTGCCATTCCGGTTTATCTCCAAACACATCGTTCAACTTCCATACAGATCCATCGAATGACGAACCAGTCATGCCTATTGGAACCGATCCTCCAGCATGAACCCATGCATCAACATTCGATGTTGTTGCTTTTGCACCATTGAAAGCGAATGGGGGTTTTAATAGTGATTCGAATTGGATTGTTTCAACTTCATTGGTGTGAAGATTGATTCGGACTAAACGATCGGCTTGCCATCTGAATCCACAACCATGTACACCATATGAGATGGCAAGTTGATCATTGAAAACCATGGCACTGGTAGCGGTTCCACTCTGAAGAAAAATCATATTTACTTTCACTTGGACCTATGTACTTACCATTGGGCTTGGTTCTTCATGTGTTGTAAGGATATACTCGGCTTTGGAGTCTTCACCAATCAATAACTTGTAGACTCGCATACCTTCACCATTCAAAACAAGAATCATTTCATCATTTGAAGTCACACCAGATGCAGTCACAGCCGTCACTCTCACATGTTCTTCTATTGGAACTTCTGGTGGAGCACTGAATTTTTGTTGCTCGAAAGATTCTCCATTGAATTTGTAGAGACCTTCCAAATGGATTCCCTTGAAGTTTTTGAAGAGAATCAAATAAATTTGGTTTTTGAAAACGAATATATGCTCTGACACATTTTCTTCTTGAGTTATAGCCGGGACCTGGAATTAATTGTAATATTTTTATTATTATATTATTTAAAATTTTAAAAAAATATGTAAATATTCTTACCTTAACTGTCTGCCAAGTTCTTGTAGAAATAGTGAAAACATATAAATCACAACCAGTGTGAATTACATGATTACCAAAATTCAGGGTTGGTTGATTTTTGACTGAAAATAATTTTAAAATATATTTTGAGAATTTTAAAAAAAATGATAAAACTCACAATTTAAATTAAAAAGCCACAATTTTCCTTGAGCCCAAAGTAATTCGGCATTGCCTGTATCTTTGCCTAATCCAGCAATTCCTCCGGCAATTTTAATCGTTTCCATCTGAAAAATATTTAGTTCGTACAATAACAACAAAAATTCAATAAGCGATTAAAAGGAAAAACATGTTTTTTGACCGGAATAAAATTGAACAAATATTTATTTTAGTGTATTTTGGAGACAGAAATGAACCGATCGATGTTATTTATATATGAGAAAAATATGAATCAGTGAGTCAACCGAGAGATGGGCAAACAATGGATTGCGAAATTGTAAACGAGTTTTCATGAAAAATTAATAGGTTTAGTAGCTAACAAACCTTTCTATTCAAATACCACATCTCTAATAAGAAAACTGCATCCAGCTAGGTAATATTACGGAAAACTATCATTAGACTATATTCATCATTGTTTAATACAGCCCGACCTGAGAAAAAACGCAAAAAAAAACTACTTAATTGGTTCCACTTCTGCGGAACTTAATTGTCAAAAAAATGGTTTCTAGCAGCACGCAGGTATGGAAAACCTGATAATGATAAGTCATTTCCACGAAATGGGGAGAACTTTTAAGACAAAAATCAATATATCAATTTTTGCGCAAAGTTAAGTCGTAATAATCAGGGTTTGAACCAGTATAGAATGATAAATTAATTATTTATAACCTTAATTAAGACACACTCACAGGGACGATTAAAGAGAGGACAGAATGGATCATTGTTTGTCAGTTACAGGTTTTAAAACATGATACTGATAATTGGATATGAATAAAAATTGATTTATACGTATTCTAATATAGATTCAGAAATACTTCCTTCTCTATTTACTACAAAAAATCTTCAAAAACAGTTAAAATAAGTAAAAAAAAATTCTCAAGGACGCGCTAAACTGATGGCAAGCGGAGTCTCGTTTGCAAAGATATTTCGCAATAAATATTTGAAAGTTATCTTACCTGCAATAATACTTGGATAAATAGGAACTTAAATTTCATAAAAATATCAAACTACGTATACTATATTAATATACTCACAGGGACGCTGTTAAATTAAGCGCAAGAGCAATGAGGAGGGTTGTTTGCATAGGCAACCAAAAAATTCATTTTTAATATAATATAATAATAATATAATACCCGTATTACAATTAATAACACACAACGTGGAAGTTAAAATGTATATGAATCAGGGGATTTTGGTAATAAAAACACTGTTTGGATCGATTTGTGCATTGCCGCCGAGTTGTCCTTCCATACGATTGATATTTGATCGAATAACATTGGCAATGAAGTTTTGATCAATATTATTACCTTGGGTGCTGATTCGAAATTGAACATTCAAATCATTCCCCACGTTTTGTAAGTTAGTTATTGTCGCTTTGGCAGCATATGGTTGTAAAGTTGAAGCCACCATTACATTGTCTAACTGCAAAAAAATAAAATTTTTGAGCTGGAATTGTTAACCTACCGCATTTTGTATCAAGCTCAACGAGCTGAAGTATGTATTAGTGTTTTTCAGGTCGAAAATCTCACTGGCTTGTCGTAAAATAGTGAAACTTCCCAAAAAAGTGGCATTTGTCATAAGCACCGCTTGTGGAACTATCGGATTTGCTGCAGGGTTCAGGGGTGCTGGTGCTGGTACTGGTATTGTTGAAGTGTCACTATGACCAATCACCCCAACAGCGAATAAAATTATAATTATTATCGCAGTGAGAAGGAGCAACGCTAACATGATAAACGCTGTGATGTATACACGTTTTGAGCTGGAATTTTTTTCAGATTTATAGAAACTTATGCCATGAGAAAATAGAGATGTGAAACCTGGATTTGGAGGAAAATGTGAGCTGATCCACATTTCCAACACCTTCCCAACCTCGACGTGACATATACGCTGCTCCAGTATTATCGGACGATGAAATATATGAAGGGATATAAGTCTGATGATGATTATAGCTCATACTCTGAAAACCAGCTAACAACTAGCTAACATATGATTTGAAAAAAAATATGGTAGCTTACATTTAAAACATCCTGTACGAAAATTTAAATAGTATCATAAAACAAATCGGTGAAAATAAAATGGTCAATGCGTCGGCGAGGCTGAGCTGAATGCAGTTGTGCTAACAATAACAAACCCTTGCTGGATTTTATTTGCATATGCCACTCACTGTACATATAATTTGTTTCAGGAGGGGTTATATTATTTTTACCCTGTAAATGTTCTATTTCAAAAACCAAAACTAGAAATATCATAAAACAAGAATAAATACATTATGTCTCAATAAAAAACAATATAAATTCGATGGATAATACGGGATCAACACGTTTCAAAAAATAAGAAAAATACTTCAAAATGGCATTTTAATCAGTTGGATAACAGTAAATGAGAAATTATTGGATGGATGGCAAGGTTTGCTATATCAATCATCGAGAAGGGGTGATGACTTAGAGTGGAATGTTACCATGCTTCTTCCATGGGTTTTTCAATTCTTTGCTTTCGAGCATGTTCAAATCTTCGCAAACCTTCTTGCGAGTCTCCGATGGAACAATGATGTCGTCAACGAAACCTGGAAAATGGATATTTCACAACGTGTTTTTTTTATTTTTTGGAGAAAAATTCTTACCTCTTACTGCAGCTGGGAATGGGTTGCTGAACAATTCGGTGTAATCCTCTTCATGCTTGGCAGCGTTTTTCGCATCCTTACGGAACAAGATCGACACAGCTCCTTTGGCTCCCATCACAGCAACTTCAGCGGTTGGCCAAGCATAATTGATATCACCTCGAAGATGTTTCGACGCCATCACATCGTAAGCTCCACCAAATGCTTTACGAGTAATAATTGTGATTTTTGGAACAGTCGCTTCAGCAAACGCATAAAGAAGTTTGGCTCCATGTCGAATAATACCACCGTATTCTTGAGATGTTCCTGGGAGGAATCCGGGGACATCGACAAGGGTGATGAGTGGGATGTTGAAGGCGTCACAGAATCGAACGAATCTGGCTCCTTTTACAGACGAATTGATGTCGAGACATCCGGCGGCGAATTTCGGGTTATTTCCAACAACACCAACGGTTCTTCCATTCATACGGGCGAATCCGACGACAAGATTCTTTGCGTAATCCGGTTGGATTTCGAAGAAATCACCTTCATCGACCAACGCATGAATAACATCTTTCATGTTATAGGCAGCAGTGCTTTCCAATGGGACAACGGTATCGAGTGATGGGACTGGGCGATTCCTGAAAAACATAATTGTGAAATTTATTGCTTTATCCGTTTAATATATAATCTTACCATGGATCTTCGGCAGCACGGATTGGAGAAGCGTCCTTGTTGCTCAATGGCAAGTAATTGAACAACTCGCGAATACTCATAAGGGCATCAACATCATTGTCAAATGCACCATGTGCAACTCCAGAAGTCACAGTATGAGTCTTGGCACCTCCCAATTCTTCTTGAGTAACTTCTTCATTGGTGACAGCTTTGACAACATCAGGTCCAGTGATGAACAAGTAGGACGTGTCGCGAACCATGAATGTGAAATCGGTAAGAGCCGGCGAGTAAACAGCACCTCCAGCGCATGGTCCCATAATCAACGAGATTTGTGGGACAACTCCACTGGCCAACACGTTTTGTTGGAAGATATCAGCGTATCCGGCAAGGGATTCGACACCTTCTTGAATGCGAGCACCGCCAGAGTCGTTGAGCCCGATGACTGGAGCACCGACAAGCATTGCTTCGTGCATGATTTTGACAATCTTCTTAGCGTGGATCGATGAGAGGGATCCTCCGAAGACGGTGAAATCTTGCGAGAAGACAAAGACAGTACGACCGTTGATTTGTCCTCGACCAGTGACAACCGAATCTCCTGGATACTTCTCCTTCTGCATTCCAAAGTCATTGCAAGTATGTTCAGCGAACATATCAGACTCTCGGAAGGTATCCTTGTCGAGGAGAAGATCAATTCTCTCTCTAGCAGTTAGCTTTCCCTGCAAAAAATTAAATTGATGCTGCTATTTTTTGATTCTTCAAACTCACTCGATTATGTTGAGCATCAATACGTTTTTGGCCACCTCCAAGAAGAGCAGCGGCACGAGTCTCATCGATTTTCTTGGCAACCTTGATTGTATGAGCGATCGAACTTGTTGCTCTCGACGATTGAACAACGCCTCGAAGAAAAGTTGGACGAGCAAATTGTCGGATTGCTCGAGAGGACAACATCCCAGGTTCTTCTGCAAAAAAAATAAATGTCAAGAAACGAATCATCTAAATACATTTTAAGAGAGCAAAGTGAGTGCGTGACATTCTAAAGAAAAATAGGAGAATGAAGAAGAAGAGAAAAGGGAGAAGATGCAAGAAAAGGACTACTGCACGTACATTTTGGTGGTCGATATTCTCTTCTTTTCTTGTTCTCTTTTTGCAACAAGATGGATAAAGAAAAATCAGGAAAAAAGTTCGATTTTCCTAAGTAAAATACTACTTCGACAAAAATTGAGTACGATGTTAAACGTGAGATAACAAACATTTTAGCTACAAAAACATCTTATCTCTGACAATCAGTGATCAATGTTCAAATTGTGAACTAAAATGTCAATTTTTCACAAACTCGTAGAAAATCAACAAAAAACGAGTTTTTTTTCTAGTTTTTATAGGGAATTCTTCACAATTTACGCAGATTTTTCTTTAAAAAATAGATTCAATATTCTCTGAACATTGGTTTTTAATTTGCAACAAACGCAAACAACCAAGGTTATCAAGTGAATCGATTAGAAAACTAAAAAAAAAAACACACAAATGAAGTGGTGTGATGATAACTAAATGAAAAAAGGAGAGGACGCAAAAATTGGCGGGCACGCCGCAAAACAAAAAAAAATGTTTCTTCTCATCTTATCTGCGGACCTAAACAACTGTCGAAGAGGGGGAAGAGAAAAAGAGAAATGTTTCGTTCTGCACGTAATGTGTAGTTGTAGTTGTTGTGTGCTCTATAAGGTCAAACTATATAATAGTTTGATCACGTATTGTTTGGCATGACCTAGAGACTAAACAACACACATTATTCACGTGGATGGAAGATGAAAGAAAGAGGTTTAAATTTTGAGATGAATATGGTGATTTTCTGCAGGAAAAAATATGAATTTCGAGGTTTTTCTTGAGTAAATCTCAAAATTAACTCACTAAATACGTGGACGCTTAGCATCACCCAATTGATGTGGTGATCTTCTTTTCGTCGACACAGTTCCATTGAATTTATTAGTATAAACAATATAATAAACAAATCAAAAAGTACACTTGCGCGGCTAGTTTTATTAAGCTGAACACATTTTTTCGGCGGCAGCAACTCATATACCTCTCATATTCTAGGCTCTCTAATGGAACCAAAACATTTTCTAAACAAAGCGGTTACATCAAAGTCCATATATTTTGCCGGCATATGTATAATGAGAACCTGAAAACTCTGAAAATTTGGGGTTTGAATTTTGGAAAGAGAACCTCTAATTACGTGCTATGTGCATTTCATTAAAACCTTTTAGAACGTATTTCAAAATTAATTTTAAAAAAAATCAAATAACATGAAGAAACAAAAATAAGAATAACAGAAACGATTGGATGATGACATAATAATGATGTATTTAATACATTGGCTCATCCTCATAAAATAAATTGATTAATGAATAACAGGGTGTTTAAAAAAATACAGATATGATTAAAATAAACCAAACTATCTAACGGTTTCTTTTCGAGTCAGAGGTGCTGGGTTCATCTGGATTTCTCTTTTCGACGTCGTTCTTCTCATTTTCTTTCTCGATCTCCATCAACCACTTATCTCTCTTATAGGCTAAATTTCCAAGTGTAGCGAAAGCAGCTTGTTTGTAGTTGCCAGTGTCAAGCATTGCTCTGATTTCATCCATTGATTCGTTGAAAAATTGAATCATCTCACTGCGCAAAATGTTTTTGTCGCCTTCTGAAAAATGGGAATTAGATATATTAGTAGATATATTTTCTAAAGAAAAACTAACTTTTAGAGATTAGTGGTATCTCTTCCTTGATTGGTGACTCCGGGAGGTTGTTTGCGTCTGGTTGAGGAGTTGGAGAACAAGACGATCTGAAATTGTTGTTTGTCTGATAGTGTAGAAACTTATAATGAAACTCACTCTTCATGTTGAAGTGTCCTTTTTCTTAATGGCTTCTTCGCTTGCTCATTAACTGGTCGAGAAGTCGGAGTCAAAGACGAAGACGACCTGAAATCAAAAATTGAATAATTTGTTATTTGATAACCTCAAGGTTTTCTCTCTGATAGCAAGATTGAGCCTAGAATCATGAAAAAAAGGATCTATACGAAATTGAACACAAGTTTTAAAATTATCTGCCAGAGTGAAAATATA
Organism: Caenorhabditis sp. 38 MB-2015; assembly: GCA_900536415.3. Classification (NCBI taxonomy): domain Eukaryota; kingdom Metazoa; phylum Nematoda; class Chromadorea; order Rhabditida; family Rhabditidae; genus Caenorhabditis; species Caenorhabditis quiockensis. The sequence continues at coordinate 22,553 of LR551131.1, forward strand.
CAAAAACTTACTCTTCATGTTGAACTGCTCTTTTTCTTGGCACATTATCACCTTGAGCAGAGATTGGTTGGGAATTTGTTAGAGTGCCTGAAAAATTCTATGACACAGAGAATTGAAACTTAGAAAAATAAAAAAAAAACTCGATAAATTGACATAAGCTTACTTTTAGAGATAATTGGTTTTGTTTCCCTCAATTCCACGTGGCTGGTTTGAGCAGCAACAGGTTGGAACTTTGTTGGAATGCCTGAAAATTCAAATTATTTTCAGATTACCGAGAAAACTTATTAGTAATACCATAGGACGTTTTTCAAGGTAAAAAAGCTCACTTTTAGAGATAATTGGTTTTGTTTCCTTCTCCAGATGTATAGTTGTTGCAGGTTTTGAAGTCGATGTTGAGGACGAAGAGGAAGACGATCTAAAAGCAAAAATTAAATGATTTATTATTTGTCAAAGTTAATTTTTTGTACTATTGGCAAAGATTAGTTGAAAACCATCGTAAAGGATCTATATGATATTTAACTTTGATAAAAATAAGTTTGTGAACCCGTAAAATTATATTTTCATACAGAAAACTTACTCTTCATGATAAACTGCCCTCGCTCTTGACACGTTGTTACCTTGAGCTGGTCCAGGTTGGGAATTTGTTGGAGTGTCTGAAAAAATCAACCTATTTTCAGATTTAAGATTAAAAAGTGGAAGAAAATGCCATAAAAATACAAAACTCACTCTTAGAGATAATCGGTTTTGTTTCCCTCAATTCTACGTTGTTGGTTTCAGCAGGACCAGGTTGAGACCTTGTGAAAAGGCCTGAATACTTGAATTTATTTTAAGATCACTAATAACCCTTATCTGTGATAACGTAGTGCTTTTCTCAAGTTAAAAAAGGGAAAAATGCGAACAAAAAACTCACTTTTCGATATAATTGGTTTTGTTTCCTTTTCAAAGTGGATGGTTTGAGCAGGACAAGGTTGAGACTTTGTGAGAAGGCCTGAAGTAGCAGGTTGTGCATTGCTGAATCCAGGTGGATTCGATGAAGATGACGATCTAGAATCACAAATGAATATTCGATTATTATTCACGGATATGATCGATATAAAAATATTTGAAAAAAACTCACTCTCCATAATTTACTGATCTATTGCTTGACAAAACTTTTCCTTGAAAAGTAACTGGTTGAGCATGAGTTGAAGAACTTGGTCTCGTTTCTAATAATGACGGATTCCAGAATGGGGCTGGTTGAGATGTTCGACCAGAGAACAATCTAGAATTAAAAACGATGAATCCATTTTTTTCGTATCACATTAAAAAAAAACTCACTCTCTATTATTAACTGTGCCTTGTCTTGACGGGTTGTTTGATTGCTCCATAAGAAATCGTAGATTTGATTGAGTGTCTGAAACTTCCATTTACCCATGAAATGATTTTTTGAATAATGAATAACGAAATTTTCTATTTCGAAAAACTAAAACAGTCACTCACCTCTGATGGCATTCTGTCTAATATCCTCCAACGACGCATTCGAGATATTGGATGGTGGGGGTAGAGGTTGAAGCATCGCACCAAAATCATTATTAAGTGGCTGTCCTCTCAAAGTGTTTGTCAGATCGAGACCAGGAAGAGGATTTGTTGAAGAACCTGAAAATTGAAAAATTTTACATTTCATCTTGGATATATTTATCTGACCCTGACAGTGGTTGGTTGACTGAGGCAGAGAAGATGATGCAGGACGAGGCAATCTTGGCACATGGGTTGCTTGATGAATAATAGGTTGAACACGTTTGGGAGGAGCACCTGAAAATTGAATTTTTGGGATCTTTGGCGCGTCAAAAATGGTGCAAAAACTCACATATAATGGTAGATGGTTTTCTGTGCCAGTAGTTGGCTTGTCGAGGTTGAGAAAGTGCATAGGCATATGTTCTGGAATTTAACATTTGAAATTTCGAACTTTGTTTTTTCCCCAACCTGTCATTTGGTATTCTCCTTTGTAGCAAAGAATCCCCGACGTCGCTAGTTACTGGTTGCGAAGACGAAGAAGGAGTCGATCTAGAATTTTTTTCATTTCTCAGAATACATGTACATATCATGGCCAAGCTTAATTCAGTTTTTCAAACTCACCTCTCATTTTGGAGTCGTCTTTGCTCTGATTCTTTTTTTGCTTGCTCAGCAGCTTCCCGAGCTTCTTTCTCCTGACGTATTCTAGTTTCCACCGCATGTGGAGAGGGTATGTCTCTGCAAAAAAAATATATACATATATGTCCTCGCAGGTTTTTAGAAACAGTAAAAAATTACAATACTTTCATTTAAAACTCACCTATCTGGTATAGTTGCTCCCCAGGCTGTGTCATTGTAACCGATCCTAAAAAAAAACTTATTTGAGTTAATCTGGTTTATGTATACTCCAACTTACATATGAATCCTTTCCCAAGGTGCATCGGGTTTAAAGTAGTACGACATATTTGATATGTGCCAAAACTGAAATAAAACATCTATATCATTTTTCACGCACAGATACACATATTAAGACAAAGTACATCGAAATAGGCTGCAAAAAATGCCAAGTATAAGGTACAAGCGAAAATCGAGTATAACAAAACAAGAGAGGCTAAAAAGATAGCAGACAATAATTGATGATTTGGCGCGGGAATGATCGTCGTTTCTTCTTCCCTCTCTCTCTTCTTCCTACGAGTTCAAACATAAGCCAGAGATAAGAGACGAAGAGAAACGAGAAAATGTGTATAGTTTTTTGTTATTGTATTTTACATTAGTAGATAAACTAAAACAAAAAATATAAACGATTCATATGCATCTCTGTTTAGAACAAAAATGAGAAATACATGTGGTAACATTGACTCTGTTCAAAAATGTTTATATTCCTTTTGCCGCCAAAAATATGTCTGCCTGCATCATAAAAACTATGTACTACAATCGATCAATATAATACATAAGTGTGTGGTCTCATGGTTGATGGACAATTATTTTCAGTATAGCTACAGAGAAGAACAATTTTAAATGAAGCTTTTATGGGGAACTATGAGAAAAACTCCTTCTGAGAATGAAAATATATGTGAATTTTGGAGTTGTAATTACACTAAACCATTCTGTAAAAAAATAGGTAAAATACAAAAAACAATCAATTGATCAGATTCAAAAGAAATAGCCCTAGATGGCAGCCGGCTTATTTTTTACCTTGTGTGCTGACAAAGAAGATTCTCGAGCTCTTTTTTTCTCAAAATTTAGGCATATGTTTTTTATCCGCCAAAAACAACCGAAATAGTGAATGAATAGGAGAGAATCAGACACTTTAAGAAAAAATTTCAGGATATATTGCTTTAATTTTTTAACAACCTCTCTTTGCTCCATGAGTTTTTTTTTTTGTTTTGTTTTTTTTTCTGTCAAAACATGATTTTTGGCATGAGATATATGACGACTGTGGCGTAGAAGGATAACATTGTAAGCTTTCAAACTGACCCCAAACGTTTTCTGAATTGGAACTGTTAAGAATACCATCAATTATTTTGGACCACCCAGTCTTTTTTGTCAAGGTAATACACACTATGTGTCTGACCAGTCTCTCATTTATCCCTTCTCTTTCCTCCTCCTTTTCCTCTTTTTCTCACTCGTGCACTATCAAAATTACAGGAATAGAAAATTGACAATTCATAACTTTTCTCACAAATATCTCCGGCGGGTAGAAAATATAGCATGATGATCAGGAACTTGCAATCTATGAATGTATCAACTTTAAGAAAACGTTGAAACCTTCCTACCTTGTGAGAGTGTACCAAAGAATCATTTTTCGTACATTAATATTAAATGAACACAGAAAGAAATTTATTTTCCAAATCAAACATTTTAGTGATAAAATAGGGTAACGCGTTTCAATAGAAAAAAACAAGAGGAAAAGTGGCAAGAAAATTGGATAAAAACTGTTGATAAGAGACGATTTATTGATATTGAAGTGATGTTTTCTGGTTCACTCTTCATCCCAATTTTCTGAAAAACATCATTAAATATTATATAGAAAAAATAAAGAAAAAACTCACCGAATTGGAACAATTCACGAAAATAGACGGCACGACGAGCGCCCATTGTGGCAAGTCCTTGCCTTGGATTTTCGCCAACTGATTCGAGCTGTCTTTCCAGGAGCCGATTGCGATCGTCGAATAGAGTGATGGCGTGTCGGAATTCCCATTCAGGTTGAGGACCTGGGACTTTTAAAATTCCAATAATTGTTTCGTTGAAAGTGATTTGTCCTCTCATAGATGTTTCTGCTTCTGCAGAGAGCCAGCTTGTTGTAGCTAAAAAAAAATGTTCAAAATTATTTGCGAAAAAGTTTGAAATAAGCTCACCTTCTCCATCCTCTTCCATTTTCCGTCTTCTCTCCAATTTTTCTTTGCTGCGCTTAGAAAGCCTGGCTCTCGATCTGATAGCATAGCATCGATTGTCGTTCGTAGTCCAACCTTCCAATTGGAAATCATCATCTTGGAATCCAAACTCCAAGTTCTGCTCCAAAAGCCTGTTTCGGTGTTTCAGTCGTTGAGTGACGAACTGTATCGATTTTGAAGGTCCTGGTTCAATTGTATTCAGTGTGTTTCTCAACGTCTTATTTATATAGAATTGCTCTTTTAAAGATTTGATCAATTCGGGCGACGGGTTATCCAATTTCTCTGAAAATATTTAGATTTATGTAAAATGAAAAGTTGTCATATTTTCAAAAACTCATATCTCAGCTCAAAATTATCGAATTAAGACGATTAAAAAACCAATTTACAGCAAAAATTCTCTACTTCAAAATTTTTTTATTTTAAAACTTGATATACCTATGTTTTCTCTACCTCAATAATAACTTCAAGAGGGTTCATCGAAGTTTTTTCCTAATTTTTTATGAAAAACCAAAAAGTCACCATTTGCCGATTGTTCATCTTCTTTCAGAATCCGAACTTCAGGATCAACCGCTTCAACATCATTATATATTAAGTTGTCCAAATCAAAAGTAGTTCTGAAATCGGAAATTTAAAAATATCCTATTTTCTTTGAATATTGAAAACTCACAAATAACCAAGCTTTGATCTCAATCTTGACAGTTCAAGGTGTGACATGTGTTGGGTTATTGCAAAAGCTGCAAAAATGTTGATATGTATATTTTTTTCTGGTGGTTTTTTTTTAATAATATAAACTCACTTTCTTCAGCTTCAGCCTCGTCTTTCTCTTTTTGTAACCTTTGTTTTTCTAGTTTCTCTGCTTTTTTTCTTATTTTCTCTTCTTTTTGCTTTTTTTGGTACTTATAATAAGAAGTTTCACCCCGTGTTCTTCTGAAAAAAAACATTTGAAAATATTTTGCACATCTATTATAGAAAAAAAAACTCACAGCGAAGTGGGATAATTCTGTGCAAGTGGTCCAAGATTGGCTAGTTCTAGAAAATAGAGGATATATTTATAGGTTTTTCAAAATATGAATAAACTAACCTCTTTGTTGTTTCGGTTTTCTCTGTTGGTCCAAGCCATCATTCTGTGGTTGATTTGATGGATCTCTAAAAAATCCGAATACTTTTCATCAAATGGAAATATTTGAAACTCACGGTTGTGGTTCCGCCCCTCTCCGCATATTACTGTGCATAAAAAACATGAAACTGGAAAAAAAAACATGATATTGGGCTTAATATTTGCTCAAACTCAAACTCACTCATAATCCATTGTTAAAAATGTCGATAACGTGCTGATACCTGTAAAAAAATCGCTAGATTTTTCTGATATTAGAAAAAAAAACACAATATCCAAACAACGTTAGTTGTTGCTATAGTGCACGGGTGAGAAAAAGAGGAAAAGGAGGAGGAAAGAGAAGGAAAAAATGAGAGACTGGTTAGACACAAAGTGTGTATTACCTTGACATAAAAACACTGGGTGGTCCAAAATAATTGATTCTGGGTCAGTTGAAGGCTTACAATGTTATCCTTCTACGCCAGAGTCATCTATATCTTATGCCAAAAGTCATGTTTTGAAACAAAACAAAGAAAAAATTAGGAGAGCAAATAGAGGTTGTTAAAAAATTAAAGCAAAATATTTTCTTAATTTTATCACGTTAAATACACACAAAAATTAAGGAATTCGAATCGATAAGGTATTCCTAGTGTGGTCTATAATTTTTTCTCAAACAAACGATACTCCGTGTGCGCCTTGTTTAACAGCATCTCTGTGAGTATTTTTGTTTATATTTGAAAGTTGGAAATCGATGGTATAGGCGAGGTTTTTATAAAAATATTTCAGGTCTCCATGATTTTTTTGCATTCAAATTTAAATGCGTTGAAAATTATTACAAATCAAGAGATGTTGACATAGATCGTTAGAAAATTCCAGATGTCCCTGCAAACGAGACTCCGCTTGCCTGTAGTTTAGCGCGTCCCTGTGAGATGTTTTAATTAATTAGAGTTTTCCCTATTGTTGAATAAGTGGAAGGCTAAAGCACTCTAGACTAATGAACAAGAATATCAACAGAAATCTCCGGAAAAATCAGAACTTACCTATATTTTAACTCAAAAAGAAACCCAGTTTTGGAGAAATTTTTATTGAAAAAAAAAGCAAATTGGGTTAAATATGGTTATCAGAATAAATATATAAATAACATAATATTTCAAAAATGGCAAGAAATATTAAAGCAAACAATTGAAATTTTTTTGTTGTTTTTCCAACGCCTTCTCTCGAATTCTAATGTTTTTCTAATTCAAGAACTGCTTCTTTAATCGCTTTTGGATAACTAGTGGTTTCGATATTCTCCAAAAATCCCAATACTTTTTTTATCCACGCATTATCTTCTTGCCACTTCTTAATACCATCTTCGCTCGTATCCAATGGCGGTTTAAACATTTGGTATCTCAGCATTTTCATCACCTCGGTAACGTTTTCTCTCTGGGTAGTACGGTGCTCGGCGTACGTTTGTTTAGTCCTGGTTAGAAGTTCCACAGCTTTCTCGGTCCACGTTTCTTCAACCTCTTTGGCACGTCTCTTCATCCTCAACGGGTCTTGTTCTTCAACTGCAAATTGTTTTTGTTTTATCGTTGAACTCTTGAAAACGAAATAAAAACTTACTGAGTTGACAATGGAAGCAAGCATGCGCACAGTGGCGGCATATGGTATGAGAACTGAAATAAAAAAATATAATTTTTACTCTGACCTAACTAGCCCACAATTTTACGCTAAAGGGTTTATTCTCAATGAAAATCGTTAGTAGTTTTTAAACGATTTGGACAGGAAATTTCGATTTTTTTGGCTTTTTTTTAGAGATTTTTCAAAAAACTTTGCTAGAAACTTTTAAGAACTCACTATTTCAGTGAATAGAGATAATCATCTGTTCTCCTGACTTGCATGGTGCACAATTTAATTGGTCTTCTTCCGACTGGTGATGGTGGTCGCTTTGTAATGAATGGTTCTTTTTCACAAGGTTTTTGAGACAATTTGCTAGATTTCGATGATCGAGGAGGAACACTAGGTGCTCTTGATGACCGTTCGCTATCCTTTATTCTATTTTCCAGTTGCTTTCTTCTGTATTTAATTTGTCCGATTGCTTCGATAACCCTAAGATGCATTTCGTGCAGGTTTTCTTTGCTCTCTAGCACAGCCAAAACTGTCTCGCAGAAATCCAAATCATCGTCTATGAACGACATGCCATACTCGTATTTATCAGCCTCATATATTGCAGCAACATCTGCAGCATCTGGAAAAACAATTTTCTCTCAAAAATTGCAAAGTTCCGAAAAATCCTTTGAAAAAAAGCTCACCTTCACCTTCAAAAGCTTCCACGTTGGAAGGTGATTGTGCAGTCAAATCAATCATTTCGACTTGTTTTTTCCTGAAATGATAGTAATGAGTACATAAAGAGCGAAATTAAGACTTTTGAAATCATTCCAACCCTAAAATTCATTTCAAATGTAACTTTAAAAAAAAACTCAATATTTCATGATGTGGGCAAAAAAAATACTATTTTCTGATTTCAATTTTGAAGAACTCACTTTCGGTTTTGAGGCGGCCATCTCAGTTGCTGTGGATTGGCTTGTTGTGCAGCTCTTCTTCGAGCAGCAGTTGCGGCTTGTGGTGCAGCTCTTCCAGGAGCAGCCATCGTGGCTGGCGCGAAAACAATTCGAGGAGCAGTAGTTGTGTCTGGTTCGACAACTCCTTCAGGAGAAACTTGAAATAAGTCCTTTTTTGGAGGATAAAATCTGACTTTTTGAAAGCTACCTCTTCTTTTTTGGTGGTTAACAACGCAAATTACAAGTTCAGAAAAACATCTTTTAATTCAAAGTCACTTTTTAAATATAATTTGTCTTCGTCTGCCAAAAAAATATATATTTAATGATGCGGAAATAGCAGATGTTCTAGGATAAATTAATAATATTCACTGGTTCTGGCGTTTTGTCTTCAAAAACCCCCACACCTTATAATTGCGCAATTTTCAGATGGAGCAGGTGTACAGTTGCTCAGATGATAATCTAGTTTTCGAAAGTTGCTCTTTTTGGGAATCGATGGTTCAAGTTTTAATCAGATTTCAATTTTGAATGAAAACTCACCCTTCTGTATTTGGTCTCTTAGGCGGCACTTCTTCTTTGATCGGAGCTAAAAATTTGAAAATTGGAGTTGGATATACAAACCTGAAATTCTTCATTAGAATTAGATGACCTAGGTTGAAATTGCATTCGGGTTTTTTAAAACAAGGAGAAAAAAAATTAAAAAAAAAACCTACCATCGCCCACTCTTCTTCTAAAATTCATTTCACCCGCCAAATTTCCAACGAAAAGAGGTCTTGTTGCAAACCTTCCAACAGAAGCAGTTGTAACTGGTGGGCCAGGATTTGCACTGGATGAAGTTGGTTGGTCGCCCATTTTAATGCAAACTGTTCGCAAGTTATGAAATGCAAAAATATACTTCAAAAAAACCTATATTGTTGCTATGAAAAAGCTTTTCACCCCGCGAAAAAACTAAATTTTTCAAAAAGTTGAAAAAATCTCTTCAGGGTATGCGAGCGCGGCTCGCTCGCGGTTTTTTTTAGGTAACCAATGGTTGGCTGTTTGCCAAGACGCGGTTTTGTCTGCGTCTGGAACTTCGAACTTTTTTCGCGGGGTGAAAGAGTAGCAAAAAAAAATATATTATACATATAGTCAATAGAATACAGGGGTGGTCATTATAGTTGCCAACGCAACCAAATGCCAGAGAGTAGGGAATTTTGAGAGAAGAAAAAGAAGCATAGAATTATGCTTAAGGTGAGACAAAAAGAGGAAAAGCTAAGTGCAACGAAGAAAAATAGTTCAGAACATAATTATGTGTTGGGATTTTGCATGGGATAGATAGTATGTAAAATATAGAGAGGTTAGAGAAAATTGATTTTTTTTTCGTCCAATAGTGGTCAAAAAATAATGCTGCTTTTTTACACATTAAGAACATCATATAAGGAAAAGTCCGAACATGAAAATGACATGCATAAGTGCCATGAGGAGTAATAATAGTAGTAATCTTGATATACATACCCCACCAAAAAAAGAGCTTTTTCCAAAAAAAAAAAGAAACAGTTTCGCACAAAAAGAGGATAATATAGAACCACATAAATATGTGTTTTCAAACTTAAAGAAAAATAATTCACTTAAAAACCAGCTCAAAAAATTATTTATGCCAAAAAATAACATGGTTTAGGATACATCTGTACACACACATGTGTGTACATTAAAAGCGCAAACACAAAACGCGTCAGTCTTTTATAATATGGTGTATGTTTGTTTGTCTCTGTGAGTATTTTTTAATTTGAAATAAGGCGTTTTTTCATTAGTCCTACATCTAGGCAAAAACAATCCCAATACCATTTACACCGCCAATAGCATTCCCATTTCCCTCACTGATCGCACCAAAGACCTAGGTTTGTATGTTGATAAAATGCTTAGTTTCGAGTACCACATATCCCAGATTTCTAATACTGCTCTCTTTAAATGTCGTCAATTACTATATTCTTTCAAGTCCCGAAATCCTCAATTCCTACTCAAACTATTCATGTGTTTTGTCATGCCCCTCCTTGACTATGGCTGCGAAATCTATCATCCCACCTCCCCTGCCCTTATAAAAAAAATTAGAAAAGCCCCTTAAATGGTTCTCCCGTAGAGTTTTCCAAAGGTGTAATATTCCATTCTCTTGCTATCAAAACCGCCTAGATCTCTCGAATCTAATTTCTATTGAACACCGCCAAAAATTCTAATCGTCAAACTCTATTATAATATCTTAACTCTTCGTAGTCACCTTCCTTCTATTGATCTATTTCTCGTAGCCTCAAAATCTAAAAGATATCCTCTCTCTTTTAATTATCTACCGGGTCCCAAAAATGCTAGTTTCTTCCACTCTTATCTACCACTATGGAATAATATAGAAAAAATTCTATCTCGTTCTGCTCCCCCCTCTGATATCCTCTCATTTCTAAAATCTCTCCCTAAAAATTCTTTTTACTCCTAATTTCTAGTCATTTTTCTCTCTTTCTCTTTATCCACCTGTATAT